>OY804575.1:124740491-124933654 GCA_963680875.1 Bathymodiolus brooksi
AACAGTTTTTTTAGGGGCATGAGTAGCTCAATGAGTTAGGTCGTCGGATCTAACAGCTCATACAAGCCTATCACCAATACGGCGTGGGTTCGCGCCCAGCTTTGTAAATTACAAAAAGGATGCACTCGACTCGCAGCCGCAAGTGATAAAGTTTACCAGTTGCTTGCCCAGGGTTGGTGGTTCTCTCCGGGTACTGCTTCTTCCTCCACCACTAATACTGGTCCCATGCTATATCTGAAATATTGCTGAAAGTGGCGTTAAACACCAAAATTCAAATTCAAATTCAAACAGTTTTAAAAACAACCCCATTATTAATGACACTTAGTTAATCAATGCTCTAGATACATATCCAGTCGCAGTAGAAGTTCAGAATAGCCATATGAAATAAATTTTAGTTTAGTCTAACAGGAAATTATTCGGAAGTAATAGAGAGTACGCCGAATATTGTTATGCATAAAGGGCAACATATCTTCTGGAATTTCCCTTTGTTGCTTATAATAGAACTAATGTAAAGCATTTCAATAGATGTATTACGCAGTAAGCAGAATGGACATTTCTCAAATAACACAACACGTACACCCCAAACATCATACAGAATACAGGGACAAAAAATAGCAAATATTTCCTCCACGTCCATTTGAAACCCGTGAGTGAGAGAACGTGCCTGAAAGGTATTTTCTTAAGACAATCCTTAAATTGTGCAACCTTTGACACATGCATAGTTCAACATACCCTGTGCCACATATTTCGAAATATGGAATGCTCAAAGTAGTTCCTCTTTTTGTTTCACTTCTCTGTTGAGACAACGTTAAAGTAGCTACTACTATACTATAAATATATTGTACGATGTCTCTATTGGCGATCACTATAAGACAAATTTAAAGATACCAAATTGGTAATCAGAAGCCATAGTTCGAAGAAGGAAGGACAGACAATACAATGGCCAAAAATACAAACAATGATTGACATAACAATACACGGAAAACTAAACATCGAACAACACGAACATCACTAAAAACCGAAAGGTAAGCAGCTAAGTATAATTATCGTATGCTATATTTTCAGGGTATGTTTGTCGTAAGTTTCCCGTATGCTGTACTCCAAGGTGGATACTGGACATTACTTGCCATCGTATTGGTAGCCTACATTTGTTGCCACACCGGTAAAATTTTAGTAGAATGTCTGTACGAAGAGGACAGATACGGCCACGTAGTCCGTGTACACAACTCTTATGTCGACATAGCCAACCAGGTATTTGGACTTCGATTTGGAGGGCGAATGGTAAACATCGCTCAAATGATTGAATTATTGATGACATGTATTCTGTATATTCTCTTGTGTGGCGATCTTATCGTTGGTAGTTTTCCGGAAGTCCATGTTGATCTTTCATCTTGGATCATGATCAGTGCCGCGTTTTTGTTACCATGTGCATTTTTGCAGACACTTAAAAGTGTTTCCTGGCTAAGTTTTTGGTGTACGGTAGCTCATTTAATTATAAATGCCATCATCTTGATATACTGTTTTTCTCGTATAAACGAATGGAAATGGTCCGAAGTCCAAGTCAAGATAAATATTTGGACATTTCCTATTTCACTAGGTGTTGTAGTATTTAGTTACACATCACAAATATTTGTTCCAACTTTAGAAGGAAACATGATTAAGAAAGAAAAATTTAATTGCATGATGCATTGGACACATTTTGCCGCCGCCATCTTCAAAGCTTTGTTTGCCTATATTGGATTCCTCACGTTTGGAAACATGACGCAAGAATTTATAACAAATAATTTACCGAAACGAGTTTTTAGAATTGCCGTCAACATATTCCTTATTTTGAAAGCGTTACTGTCGTATCCTCTTCCATACTTTACAAGCGTGGAGTTACTCTGTGAATCTCTCTTCAAAGGTAGACCAAAGACGTTTTTTCCAATATGTATAGACAATGACAGAAGGCTTAAAATTTGGGCCGTTTTTTTACGCTTCCTACTAGTTATCTGTACAATGTTGATGGCAATATTCATCCCCCATTTTTCTCTGCTGATGGGGTTAATAGGAAGTTTTACAGGAACAATGCTATCATTAATTTGGCCATGCTACTTTCATCTGTATCTAAAGAGCAAAACAATGAGATGGTACGCCATTGCGTTTGATATACTTATCATTATACTAGGACTACTGTGCCTAGGGATTGGGATTTATTACTGCGGGAGTGCATTGATTAGATCATTTAGAGGTTTACCACCAGATCCGCATAACCCACGAATACCGTATCATCGTGGATAAGGTCAAACAATGTCCGAAGAACTGGCGCAGTTTAATTGTTAATATTGTATAAAAATAAAAGTCGTGCAACTTTTGTAGTCATAATGCAATACATTATTCACATTTATTTTGTTTGTAATTGATATTATAAATCTGACAAGTAAGTGGATACAATGGTGGATTGTCATAAAACAATTATCTATATAAATTAGACATGGTCATATTCACTTGAAGTGTACATCTTAACACATCTCAATGTTACTATCTATAGCATTTTAACCATTTTAATGGTGTGACAGTTAAATGTTTATCATACAAAATATTTGATTACAAATTGATTCATTTACAACGGCGAAAGACATTTAAGCGAATTGACAGGACAAAAGAGCGAAATAAAACGGACATAAGAACAACAACTTGTAACCCATTTAAGCGAACCTAGCGACCATTCTGGACCGTTACCTTTATGTCCATCTTGACTAAATGATAGCAATTAGTCGACTAAAACAAACTCATGTAATACTTTACATGTGAGTACTGATAGATGTTGTGAGAGTCGCTCAATTGTCCACATAGATTTTAGGCAAGTGAAATTGTGTCGCTCAAATGTCCATTAATATTGTCGCTCAAATGTCCATTAATAATGTCGCTCAAATGTCCACAGTGTAAATTAATTTTTTCGCTCAATTGTCCATCGCCCATTTACAATTTATTTTTATGCTACTAAATCAAAATTAAATTATTCATAGATAAATATTCAAAAGAAAGCAACAACATCTTGAGAACCATTTGTATTGAGCGTTTCCTCCTTATTTCCTATCCCATTGATATCCTTGCCTTTAAAGCTTTTCTCTACATCGTTTTGACCATTGAAATTATTGGAAATTACAGTGTCGCCGTTGGATGAGTTGCTGCCATTATACGCATCGGTACTGAAGTTGTCCATCTCGTACGAGTGGTTTTCATGTCCTATATCGCCGTTGGTCATGCTGTTGTGATCCCCATGAAGGGAATCCTTCTGGTCTATAATCCAGTAGCTAGAACTTACATATCTTTTATTTTCATTTTCGTCTTGCGTACTATCATTACCGTCTACTCCAGTGTTCCCATCTGGTGAAAATACATCTTCAACATTATCCCCGGGCGTCAAATTTTCCGAACTTCTAGCGTCATCCATTATAGCAATGTTGTAACTTCGTCTACGATTGCGATTCTGGCATTCATCATCTGATTCATTTTCGAGGTTGTATGTGGCTCTTCGAGTTGGGACAAACACATTATCATCCGAACCATTTCTTTCATCGGGTCTGGGATCATCAGGAACCATATAGATGTATGCATCTGTACCACTTAAATGTTTGTTTTTATCGTAATAATAACTATACTGTTCAAGATCTTGTTTATCATCTGACGTTTGTGTATCCAAATTAAGCCTGTTAAGGGAAGAAGATTTGCGAAGCGATTTGGTAACAGAAGATAAATCATGATGTTCCGATTGTAGTGCTTTCTTGATATCACCTTCACTATGACATAACTCCTGTCTGGTGCTTTCACTTACTAAAGTTTCAGAACTTTGTGATATTGATTTGATACTAGCATCCAGATCAGTGACGTGATCATGATGTTCCTTGTATTTGTTTGGTTTTATAGGAACGGTGTAAATGACTTCAGGGTCGAGTCCCTTGTCTCTATGGTAGCTATCACGTTCCTGGCTAGTATTGACAACTTTTCTGTCGGTATTCTGACTATTACATGCCAACGACTTGAGAGTAAAAGGTTGCAGTGCAGTCACAGGACCTTCAGGAAAAACTTTCTCATTACTCGTATTGATCTTTTTACTTTCATTTACTTCCGGGGTTTCATGATGCATTGATTCTTTGCTTCCAAATGCCTTTGTTACATGTTCTTCTAATTTTTCAACCTTGTCGAAGTCTACGTAAAATGTACTGCTGTCCCTCGGCTGTCGTGCAGCTAAAATATAATACTTTATGTATAAATGTTTTTTTATATTGATGTTCTATATAAAAGGGGTATAGATATAAAAATAAAATTATTAAAGAATCAAATATTACAGATGAAAATGAAATTTAAATTAATTACACTTTATCTTCTTTTTTTTTTAAAGTAACCTGCATAACCCGTGCCGTTAAATGGGTGTGACAACCTGCTACCGCTGGAAATATTTCAAATAAGACAATTATATATATGATCAGTAGAGAAATTGATGGTCTTAAAATGTCATAATAAATCAACGAAATGATGCGATGATAAATTTCTCATTTTCTTAATATTGAGAAGTTGTGTTTTCTTTGAGTTTTTAAAATTACCATCGTCTAAATAATTATATGTAAATACAGTGAGCCCTGAGCTATGAGTTATTTACTCAAGAAACAAAACCCACATTTAACGTGACCAATTAAATAACAATATGAATATGGGTTCGGTTGAAACAAGTTTAACTGCAAATGCAAGTGACGCAATATATTTACCATCAACATGAACTCTTTCTACATGGCGTCCATCCATTGACTGTAAACATAATATATAACATAAATAATAAGTGACACAACACAATTTGTAATATAACTATGTTGTTTTATATAAATGTGTGCTATTAAAAAAAATATATTGAACAATACTTCAAGAGAATATTGCATTATAGTGAGTGAATGGTTGTTGTTTAATGCCAAATGAGCAATTTGTCAGCTATATCATGGCAAGAACAAGTTACATTTTGATGAGATGATAATGATGTCCTTTTTGTTCAAAACCAACACGCTGAGTTAGTGCTAGATCACCGAAACAAGCCCGTGGGTAGACATGTCGCTTCACTCGCACACATCATTCTGATTCCGAGACAACCGGCAGTCTTTGTTACTCCTTTGCAATGCGTTGTTAGTGGAGAAGCAACACATACCAATTGTACAGTCTTTGGTATAATATGTCCGAAGCTCGAATACAGATCTACCGCACTCTAAGCAGGCACGATAATCATTACACCACCGAATATTGCATTGTAATGTAATAAAAAAACAACCAGAGTACAATTCAACAGAGCTTAACATAAAGCAAATACCCGTATATATACAACAGAGAGATCAATACAAAGCAATAACCTGGATACAATACAGACACCAATATCAAACAATTACCCGGTTATTTGTCTCCAACCATAAATTTCTTTAGATATTTATGACTACTAAATAAACCTTCATAGTGTGTAGTCACTTAACTACGAACATTCACTGACTCTGCTATTATACCGTCCATGTTTATGTTATCATTATTGTTTGTGATAGTGTGTGGTCTTCTAGAGTGGAAGCGCATGTGTTTCGGTTTTTTGTTTGTTTATATCTATATTGCCGATGGAGTTCCAATTATCAACAGAGATGGGTTCCAATTATCAACAGAGATGAGTTCCAATTATCAACAGAGATGGGTTCCAATTATCAACAGAGATGGGTTCCAATTATCAACAGAGATGAGTTCCAATTATCAACAGAGATGAGTTCCAATTATCAACAGAGATGGGTTCCAATTATCAACAGAGATGGGTTCCAATTATCAACAGAGATGGGTTCCAATTACCAACAGAGATGGGTTCCAATTATCAACAGAGATGGGTTCCAATTATCAACAGAGATGAGTTCCAATTATCAACAGAGATGAGTTCTAATTATCAACAGAGAGGGGTTCCAATTATCAACAGAGATGGGTTCCAATTATCAACAGAGATGCGTTCCAATTATCAACAGAGATGGGTTCCAATTATCAACAGAGATGGGTTCCAATTATCAACAGAGATGGGTTCCAATTAACAGATTTAACCCCACCACCTCTGTGTGTCTGTCCTAGGCCAGGACCTAGATTTCTAGCGCCAAATGTTTTTGTCGTTTTGTGTTCAATGACTTGAGGTGAGGTCGGTGTCCCTTTTGTTAATATTTGTGGATTTGCTTACCACCACTGTTCAATTCAACTAACAAAAAAATCCGGGAACGATCATAATTTAATTACTATCAGTTTTATTTGTTTCCTCGTGTGAAACATAATATTCCATTCTGTGCGTACACTTATTTTTATTTGTATCAAATTGTCCAATGTCTAAATTAATTGATTGCTGTTTGAGCAATGCATGCTTTTGATTACCTTATCCCAAGCCTTTGATAGTAAACGTAGCCTTATAAGGCATTTGATTTTGTTTTGTTTATTATTTTGCTTAAATTAAGCCATAATTCTTGTTATATTCAAATTAGTAATCAACTTACATCACAGTAGATTTGATGTACTTCATTTTGACTGGCTTACTTACTTATTTAGTAAACAATTAACATCTATAGACAAGCGTATTATATTTTGTCTAGATTTTTCAATCCATATCTCCGTATATACCATGTTTATGTATGCGTGGTGCAAGCGTTGTTGTATTTTGTTTATATGTACTGGTATGTACGTTTTTGTATTTTGTTTATATGTACTGGTATGTACGTTTTTGTATTTTGTTTATATGTACTGGTATGTACGTTTTTGTATTTTGTTTATATGTACTGGTATGTACGTTTTTGTATTTTGTTTATATGTACTGGTATGTACGTTTTTGTATTTTGTTTATATGTACTGGTATGTACGTTTTTGTATTTTGTTTATATGTACTGGTATGTACGTTTTTGTATTTTGTTTATATGTACTGGTATGTACGTTTTTGTATTTTGTTTATATGTACTGGTATGTACGTTTTTGTATTTTGTTTATATGTACTGGTATGTACGTTTTTGTATTTTGTTTATATGTACTGGTATGTACGTTTTTGTGTTTTGTTTATATGTACTGGTATGTACGTTTTTGTATTTTGTTTATATGTACTGGTATGTACGTTTTTGTATTTTGTTTATATGTACTGGTATGTACGTTTTTGTATTTTGTTTATATGTACTGGTATGTACGTTTTTGTATTTTGTTTATATGTACTGGTATGTACGTTTTTGTATTTGTTTATATGTACTGGTATGTATGTTTTTGTATTTTGTTTATATGTACTGGTATGTACGTTTTTGTATTTTGTTTATATGTACTGGTATGTACGTTTTTGTATTTTGTTTATATGTACTGGTATGTACGTTTTTGTATTTTGTTTATATGTACTGGTATGTACGTTTTTGTATTTTGTTTATATGTACTGGTATGTACGTTTTTGTATTTTGTTTATATGTACTGGTATGTACGTTTTTGTATTTTGTTTATATGTACTGGTATGTACGTTTTTGTATTTTGTTTATATGTACTGGTATGTACGTTTTTGTATTTTGTTTATATGTACTGGTATGTACGTTTTTGTATTTTGTTTATATGTACTGGTATGTACGTTTTTGTATTTTGTTTATATGTACTGGTATGTACGTTTTTGTATTTTGTTTATATGTACTGGTATGTACGTTTTTGTATTTTGTTTATATGTACTGGTATGTACGTTTTTGTATTTTGTTTATATGTACTGGTATGTACGTTTTTGTATTTGTTTATATGTACTGGTATGTACGTTTTTGTATTTTGTTTATATGTACTGGTATGTACGTTTTTGTATTTGTTTATATGTATTGGTATGTACGTTTCATTTTGTTTTTAATTGTACATCGTGTACTTGTTCTATCGACCTACATGTACAGCCATTGTATTATTTTATGTTTATTATTCATGCCCAGTCATTGTTTATTTGTTTATTATATAGATGATCATTTGTCAGACAATGAGTTATATTGTTTCACACAAGATAGCGATTGAATTTTTTTTTTATACCAAGACTCTTAGTTGTCGTTTGTTTAAAAACTGTGTATTTATTTCTCCCATCAAATTCACTTCATTTCTTCAAACTCGGTGTTATGTCTTGACCATTTCATGTATGTCAACCTTAGCTATTGTTATGTTATGTTTTATGCAAGTAAGCTTATTCCAAAAACAGGGGGCCGTCGTGGTCGTGATCGTATTCGTAGTATGAAATACAACTATCTGTGCAATCAGTGCCGATCACCACTAAATTTGTGAGATCGAATCCCGCTCATGGCGAGGTGTACTCGATACAACACTATGTGATAAAGTTTGTCAGTGACTTGCGGCAGGTCGGTGGTTTTCTCCACGTACTCCGGTTACCTCCACCAATAAAACTGACCGCCACGATATAACTGAAACATTGTTGAAAGAGGCGTAAGCACAATAACAGTTACCCTATTCCAAAAACACCAACTTGTTGTTTTTGCTACAACTATGGTTTACTGTTTGTGGAGACATTGAAACCAACCCTGGTCTAACTAACTTAAAATCATCTATTGAAATGGCACTCGACCTTTGTTCGTAATTATGCCTAAATCGTGATGTATGGGGTTATAATCGACTTCAATTGAACTATATAAGTGGGATACTGTACTTCAAACCTGTTCTAATATAGATTTTTAAGATACCAAGCGGGTAATCAGAAGCCGTAGATCGAAGGACAGACAATGCAATGGTCAAATGAAAAATGTCGAAAAGACAAACAATTGCCGTATTGGTGATAGGCTTGTATGAGTTGTTTGGTAATCTAACTACCTAACTGATTGAGCCACCAGGGCCCCGACATACATGGCACATAAACCGAATACAACAACAAAAAAGAGATTAATAGGAAAAACTAACCAGATTCAATACAACACATTCCAATTTAAAACAATCAACAGAGTACAATAAAACACAAAGATCAGTTTAAAGCAGCTATTCAGATACAATATAAGACAGATACCAATATAAAACAATTACCCACGATACAAAACTACACAGAGATATATATGAAGCAACTATCCCGGATACAAGAAAACACAGAGACTAATATAAAGCAACTGCCCTTGATGTAATATAATAGAGAAAAAAATGTATATAAAGCAACAACCCGGATACAACAAAATAAATAGACTAATTGAAAGCAACTATCCAGAGATAAATATAAAGCAGCCACCACGATACAGAAAACACAAACCAGTATAAAGCAACTACCCAGAGACAATGCAACACAGAGAACAATATAAATCAAATATCAAGATACAATACAACACAAAGACTAATGCTACAAGGCTGGAGATACATTGAAAGGGGATAGATAGTATGACACCTTATATTTCTTAACATTATTGGTTAACTTCTTGTTTTCTTGTTGTATCGTGGTAGGAAGATCAAATATTTTGTTCCAATGCCTAGTCATATCCAATTATCTATATTGGGATAGCATTGAGTTATATAATTTTGATATTGAAGCTTAGAATTGTCTGTGTGATGTTGCAGTCCAGTCAAATAATTGCAATGGTCAACAAGGGGAAATATCAATTAAAGAAAAGTTTGTAGATACCAAATGGGTAATCAAAAGCATTTCAATCCGGAGCTTATAATTAGTATTTTTTTATGTTTATCTATTTATTTTCATTATTCTCAAATCCGAATTAATGTCTTATAGGTATTCCAAACTACACAATCACGCCCCCTTATTACGCTTCACTGAATATATTTCATAATTAAAAAAGATAAACACAGTGTAATCAATAAATCAATGGGGAATTTTATAAGAAACACGAACTTTCATAATAAATGAAAAACGCCATTCCAATAAATTGTCAGATTTGTATACAACCATATATTGTTCAGTAATATTTTATGGATTTTTTGGCGTGAGCAGACCGACCCACATCATAGTGCCTTTTAATATTCTTCACATCACACCTTTAAAGCTTATTTACATATAACTATCAGAACTAAGATCCACATTAAAAACCATTAAAGACAGACAAATTGATATAAATAGTCAGCATTTCCAATGTTTACATTTCTTTTTTTTTCTAGTGTCAACCATAACAATATACAAATTAAGCCGTAGAGAACTCTCGGTCATGCCATGGTTTATTAGATATATTTATTATTGAAATTTAAAGTTCCTAAATAATGTATTTATTATTAAAACTAAGGTTCTCCTCCCTCAGACATAGGTCACCTTAGCTGATTTTGAGTTATCCTGTTTATGTCTTTTGGTTTTCTTGCTCTTAAATATTTTTCAAATATCTTTCCAATCTTTCGACTTTCAGCGTCCCTGGTGAAGGTTAATCCTGTGTTCTAAATTAGATATCTACGTTTTTATTACCAGAATGCTTACCCTGAACCTTGGTTCAATTATATTAAATAACTATGTCTTCATATGATGAGTATAATAGCTTAAGCAAGTCACCTTTTTCAGGCATTTTGCATTTTGTATATGTACCAATCAATACGACGGATTTAGGGCTTGTTTGCACCAAAGTAGCATCGTTACTTTGTGCAATACAAATTTCCCTAGGATATTGAAAGTGAAATTTGTTTGTTTCGTGCTGAATGCAGTGTTTTTCTCTGATTGGTGGATTATTGGTGGAGTACAAGTACAAAATCACACGATACCATTCCTACACAATATATACATAATAGTATATATATATATAGATACAACATAAATATTACTTACAGATTAATACATGGGCATTTCCATATTGGCCTGGTTATCATCCCGAGAACCATATTGGCCCTCGACGCATTTCCATATTGGCCTAGTTATCAGCCAATATGGAAATGCCCATGTATTAAACTATTTATTACATACTTCCGACATCTAGAAACGAGACACCCATATTGGCCTGAGACGAAGTCGAGGCCCATATTGGCCCGGGCCAATATGGGCCTCGATATGGAAATGATCTTGTAGTAATCCAATAACCAGTTATTTCCCCGGAGTGTGAAAATATGGACAGTTTACTTCCAGTCATATTGGTCATACAAAAATGCCTTTATTTGAACTAAGTATGTAATAATACATGATATATGTAAATTACGTTTGATGTTAAGAACTACCGGTATTCAATTGTAAGTATGATGGTAACTGTTATTGGTGCAGTGCATTTACAAATTTGTGACCTTAGAACATTAAATGTGCAATACTGAGCATAAAATAAACATACAAATGGTGCTAAAAGTTCATTACAAAAATCACAGAAATATAAACATGCAAAATAGAAATTTGTGAATAAATCAATACATGAAATCAACGAAAGTCGAGATAATAATTTATACAAATAAAGTATTGCTTTCGATGATGAATTACTTATGGTCACTTTTATTGTCACGTTCCTTGTCAAATATTTCAGTTTTGTTTCTGGATCTGATGACAACGTCCTCACTATTAGTCATATGTGCTCGTGCCATCTACAAACAAAAATGAGTCTTATGTGCTCTGGGCTTCTAGACAAAATTTATTATGTACAATAAATTAATTAACCTGCTCTATCTACTTCGCTTAAAGATATGCTGACTTGATAATAAAGTTTTTAATCTATTGCCGATTACTTACTCGAAACGAAACAATATATATATATAGTACTATCTAATAGGGTTGTCTTTCGAAAATGTTGGATTAATATTTCATGCAAGATATTCTTTTCTATTCTGTCTTTTAATTTTGCGAGTTTTTCTTATTGTTTTACAAGGGTCATATCCATGCAATGTTATGTTATAATTAAAATGAACAAATTGAGGGTCCCCACCATTAGAATTATTACAATCAGTTGATGGAGGTATAACATGCGTGCTACTGTATATATTGTTGTCGATCATGCTGTCGACTATAGATGATATGCCAGTGAGTTTTGGAATATCAAGACGTGCGTTGTTGTGTTCTTCAGTGGGAACTGGTTCCAATGTGGCATCTGCATTCCCGTGCGAGTCAGAATCTTTACCAACCTGTTGTCGTCTCTTAGCAAAACACAGAATCGCAATGGCGAGGCAGAGTAAAACAAGAAATCCAATAATACCACCAACAATGTATAGGGTTGTGTCTTCTGTGTCTGGTGCTGCTATTAGATCTTGTCTCGTGGAACCTGAAGTACATATGAATATGTCGTGTTTATTTTATGGGGTTTTTTATTTTCATTTTATATGTAAATTTTTTTTATCTCACTTCACATGAACATAATTGAATTATGGAAATCAGAACATCTTTAAAATAAAAAGCTTCTCCAGTTAATGGATATCCGAGATCTTAAATCTCAAAGCACTGATATAAGAATAAAGTTTGAGTTCAATGTCTTGAATATCTCTGCTGGTCAAATCCGTGAAACAACAACAATCAAATAGAGATAACCGAATACTATACCAATACAATTGTATAACTAACAGGAATAGTCATCGCATATCTCACATTTAAAATTGCGTCAGCACAAGACCCCCCCCCCCCCCTTTACACACACACACCAAACCATCTGTCAGTTATTTCCACTTTTTTATCTATTGTATCAATAAAAACGAAGATATCCAATTTAATGACCACGGTGTGTTTCTGTAATAATCTTGGTCGGGTAAGCTCAACGTCAAGTAATTGGAAAGCCAAATAATTTAAAAGTCTTTGTGGGTCACGAAAACCAAAGGGCATGAACAAGAGGACCAAAAAGGCTAAGGTCTCCCTAATATTTCTTGAACAATCAGTTAAATTAAAATACATTGTTGTCTGTGATATAATTTGACGGGGTATTTTGAATTAATTAAAATAAATATACACTATCACTCACCATTCTCTTCCTCTGTTTTAAGGGACAGTGTATAAGCACAACTGACTGTTCCACTGTATGTTACTGAAGCAGCACAAACACGATATGTGTAATTCTGACCTGGTAATAAGTTGCTTATATCAAAAATGGGGTCAGACTGATTCTGAACTTGGATGAATGACATCCCCAGAATCCTCTGTAAAATGAAATACTGTTCTCCCCCGCCACTGAATCCAGCGGTACATTGAATCTTCAACTGAGTTTTTCCTACCAACGTACTACTACAATTCTTTGGGATATCTGGAGGTCCTGTTGTAATATAAGAGACAATATATTAAACAATTTAATCCTTAATTATTAATTGGTTTGTCTGCAGTCAAAGATGGACTATAATCATTCTTTGAGAATATACATTCAGGTAGTAGCATCCATCAAATAATCTTAATTCTCGTACTTTTTCAAAAGGTTCATCTATCCAAAGTTTGAGTTGTCTATACTTAACACTATCATTCCTCATGAACATTTAAACCAAGTGTTTTAATGATTTAAAATATGCACTATGAAAAAACGCATGTATGTCAGAAACCATGATGCATCACATGATGCAGCATATGTTTATAAAAAGGGTACAACAACAAAACTAAAATACATTTTTAAATTACACTAAAAACAACAAATATTTCGCATAACAGATATGCTTCTTCAGTATTCTGACACAAGCCTCGAAATACCATCGTTAGTAGGGGCCATGTACAGTGAAAAAAAATATTTTAGTTAATAGGTCTTCAACAAATATAGTACCTGATGACATAATACGATTTCTTATTAAAACGCAGGTTTTCTGTTCCAACTATCTTTTTATGTGCAAGAGGTCTAATTTAAGACAAACAATTGCACATAACAAAATGGCAACATAAATAACACCCACAATGAAACAACCAATTTGCTCTTATCAATGTATTAAAATGTTGATATCTAATTTAGTGTGAAGGACACGTTTCTGGAATACCCTTCATCACGTACTCTCAAATCCCAAATATATTTAGAATCACCTGACAGTATAAAGCAACATGAAATGAGCAAAATAGAAAAAAAATCACTGATTAAATTACTATGAAAGTTGAACCATCTGTGTAGAATAGTCATGTATTGCAAACTGACCTGGTTTAACTATCATGTACAAACATGGCCGCAGCATAGTCCCAATGTCGTTTGTAGCTACACATTCTATATCTGTATAGTCTATATCTAATCTGTAAAATATACAATAGTCAATAGAAAATAGAGGAAAATAATGTAGTAAAAACATAGATACCTAATTTAGTATGTAGGGCGCGTTTCTAGGATAACCTGCACCAGCTACCCTTCCGGAGCACCTGCGTTCTCCCCTGATTTTTAGTGGGGATCGTGTTACTCGATCTTTAGTTTTGTTTGTATGTTTTGTAGATCGTTGTTTGTCCTTTTGTCTTTTTTCTTTTGGCCATTGTGTTGTCTGTTTTTCTTCGATTTACGGATTCTGATTACCCCTTTGGTATCCTCAAACTCTTCTCCAAAGTATTCAACTTTCAGTGGGCAGCATTGTTGACAGTAAATTGGTAACTGCGCATAAAAGCGACGAACCAATCGAAACAGAGAAAAATTGGACAACATGAGTTCACATATAATATTAAACTAGGAAGAACTGTTTTAGATACCTAAAACTTATGTCTCCCCTTAATGTAGCCATCTGTACAACAACCTATCTCGAAAGACAACAATGTTATGGCCCGGGCAAGAAAATACTATTTAAAAACAACTATTTGACCTTGAGGTCAAAGGTCAAGGTCCCACGAAGGTCATTACGGTACGCGACACACCGCCTTATGGTCATGCACCAACATACCAAATATCATTCACCTATCTCGAAAGACAAAAATGTTATGGCCCGGACAAGAAAATATTATTTAAAAAACAATTATTTGACCTTGAGGTCAAAGTCCCACGAAGGTCATTATGGTATGCGACACACCGCCTTATGGTCATGCACCCACATACCAAATAAATACTATTTAAAAAACAATTATTTGACCTTGAGGTCAAAGGTCAAGGTCCCACGAAAGTCAATACGGTACGCGACACACCACCTTATGGTCATGCACCAACATACCAAATATCATTCACCTATCTTGAAAGACAAAAATGTTATGGCCCGGACAAGAAAATACTATCTAAAAAACAATTATTTGACCTTGAGGTCAAAGGTCAAGGTCCCATAAAGGTCATTACGGTACGCGACACACCGCCTTATGGTCATGCACCCACATACCAAATATAATTGACCTATCTGGAAAGACAAACAAGTTATGGTCCGGACAAGCTTCGCTGAGAAGAAGAAGAAGAAGAAGAAGAAGAAGAAGAAGAAGAAGAAGAAGAAGAAGAAGAAGAAGAAGAAGAAGTGGAAGCGGAAGAAACAATCAGATTAAAACAATATGTCTCCCTTCGTTCGAAGGGGAGACATAATTATTATGAATAAATAACGAATATAATACAATACAAAAAAACACAAATCAATTTACCCTAGTTTGATCTGTATTGAACTGGTTGAAGTCTTGTCAATATACGGGTCTGTAAACGATGGTTGTTGGTCACTGATGATCTTGTTTCTTGTTTTATATCTCCATGTCACTGTAACGTTTGTTGGATTAGCAGTGACCCGGCACGTCAGTGTTACTGTCTGCCCAATGTACGCAGCCTGTTTCTTGATGGATGATGTCAGACACACAGGTCGATCTAAAGTAATACAAGGTTATATAAACTATCTGCAGTTTGTGTTTAAATATGTTGTGAAGATTTTTTTGCTTAGCCTTGAAAAGTCATGTTAGTATTTCAGCAAATTAAATACAACAATAAGGCTTTGCCATGTTTAGGCAAGTGATTTGGTAAACATATAGAATAGTCCTTCATTTCTTACATTTCTTATTTTATTGAAGATGTAACTCAGTCATGTGTATGATCCTATTTACTAGGATTAGAAGTTGATGTATCAAAGATTGGTTCGCTCAGCTCGAACACACTATCATAATTCCGCACCAACCTGTCTGTGCTCTTACTCCTTAAAGTTGTATGTTTAACTTTAGCGGAGAAGCAGCAATAGAGTCTTTGGTTTGACCCGACCGGGGTTTGAATCCATTCTCTACCACATTCAAAGCGAGCACGCTAACCATTACACCACCGATGCGGTTGCTAACCTGTGTATCCAATGTCGTGTTGCATGTGTTTTTAAAATGAAAATCTGTAATTTTCGTTCAACTACTATTGTTACCGGCTATGTAATTGTTATCACCGTCTATATAATTCTATCTATTGAATATGATTTGTATCTTATAGCCATATCACTCTCAATTAAAATGATAATCTTTCACATTAAATAATAATGATTTTTATACGACATTTAATTCTGGTTCCTTTCTTTCCTATATTGAATAACAAATTCAACCGATTTAATGTTATAGGCTGTCTCTTGATTAGTAAATTGTACAATAATGCTGACTTTTTACAATGTTTTACTTACAAAATACATTCAATGCTAAAGGTAGACTTCTTCCTATTCCTAGTCTGTTAGATGCTTGACATTGATACTGTCCCATGTCAAACCTGAAATATTTAGTAGTTTCATAGAAATACTCAGAAACATGCATATAATATAAGCTGTATGGCGTTTATTTATTCTTAAACCACAAATGAACTTAATATTGAACCATTGTGCAGAATGGTTCTAAAATCTACATTTTGTTTTCTGAGCTGTTTAAAGATAAATACATTTTTAAGCAAATACAACAAAGAACTACGAGTGTTTACAACAATTTGCATACATTGGTCACATGACCATCGGAGGCTACATACATTGGTCACATGTTCAATAGACATGACCATCGGAGGCTACATACATTGGTCACATGTTCAATAGACATGACCATCGGAGGCTACATACATTGGTCACATGTTCAATAGACATGACCATCGGAGGCTACATACATTGGTCACATGTTCAATAGACATGACCATCGGAGGCTACATACATTGGTCACATGTTCAATAGACATGACCATCGGAGGCTACATACATTGGTCACATGTTCAATAAACATGACCATCGGAGGCTACATACATTGGTCACATGTTCAATAGACATGACCATCGGAGGCTACAACATTGGTCACATGTTCAATAGACATGACCATCGGAGGCTACATACATTGGTCACATGTTCAATAGACATGACCATCGGAGGCTACATACATTGGTCACATGTTCAATAGACATGACCATCGGAGGCTACATACATTGGTCACATATTCAATAGACATGACCATCGGAGGCTACATACATTGGTCACATGTTCAATAGACATGACCATCGGAGGCTACATACATTGGTCACATGTTCAATAGACTTGACCATCGGAGGCACACATCATTAGTTCACTCTGGTTAAGAAATATACTTATATCAAATAATAACTGGACGGTGGCCACATTCGAATAGTGTACCCGAATCTGGTAGAATGTCAACTGGTTTATAGTATTTATTATTTGCAAATTTATTTTCTGGACTATCTTGTGCTAACTACCATTTAGTAATCCGAATAGTGCTTATGTTCCACAATCCAACCAGACTTGGATACTCTGCATCCGTCGCTTTGTGAAATTAACATTTTAATCATCAAAATTATCATCTGCATTATGTTCATTGAAACAAACTTTATTGTGCATTGCAGCCTTTTATGCGTCACACCAAATTGAAGAGCTCAGAAATATAAAACCATCAAAATCTTGTTGAAAACAAGAAATCAGTTAAAATCAAATTTTGGAAGACATACTAACACATATTTTAATTTTGAGATGGTGTAAAAACTGCTTGAGGGCTGGTATATGAAAAAATATACATAAAAAGTAAGTATTTAATCTAGTGCACAAGACACGATTTTTGGAATAACCTTCATCAGGTATGTTCATGTTCATAAGATTGCAAAAATAATGAGGGTTGGCATATAAAAAATTGTAAGTAAACTTTATTATATATACTTCCTTTTAACTACTTTTGTGTCTATTTTGATTCTGACTACGATTTTTCGGTTAGCTTTTGAAATTGTCACCGGGTTTGTAGCTAAATTAACACGACGGGTGTCACTAGTGGAGCACGAACTGCTTACCCTTGCGGAGAACCCGAATTCATCCCCTGTTTTTAGTGGGGTTCGTGTTACTCGATCTCTAGTTTTATGTGTATGTTTTGTAGATCGTTGTTTGTCCTTTTGTACTTTTTCTTTTGGCCATTGTGTTGTCTGTCCTTCTTCGATTTACGGATTCTAATTACCTCCCTTTGGTATCTTCAAACTCTTCTTCCAACAGAGTGTATGTTTTTGTTTTTTATTTTATTTTAATGTTACCTATTTATTTCACGAATGTGAAGATCAAATTGTCCATGTATTTTTGTTGAATAGTTAAATTGTATTCTATTGTCAGTCAGAACATTCTTTCCACCCTTTAACCAGACTACTTGGTTAGGTAAAGACATTGGTCTAGCGTCAACATAACATTGTAAATCTATCTGTGAATGTTCATACACGTCCATGCTTCCATTCATAGCATGCAGTATCGGCATGTCTGAAACAAATAAAAATTCCCAATAAATTATATGCGAGAAAGCAATAGAATTCAGGCAAATAAAAATTTTTTTTTTTTAAATACGGAAATTAAAACTCTTTTAAAGTTATATCTTAATGTATCCTAATAATAATATTAAAATTATAATTACAAGATGATCACTGGACAATTACATGTACGTAAAAGTTTTTTTTCTTCAAAAATAGACACGACCATCCTTCCATAGTTAATATGAGAAGAGACGATCAGTTGTATTAGTATTAAAACCCTAATGCTTATAGTTGGATTCATACTTACAAGATGCTTTAAGTACAAGTGTGTTTTCTAACGGCATTCTATTTTGTCTCCTTAAAACGTCGTTCATGGCTTGACACGTCAAGTTGCTACCATCCATAGATTTGTCAAAGTAATGGGTTAATATACTTGTAACGTAAAATGTTCCGTCACTCTGTTGAAAAACTTGGTTTACGGCGCCAGATATCTTCTTATCATTTATAAACCACGTGATATTTGCTACAGGGCGACTTCCGTAACTTTCACATGTAATTCTCTTGGTTTGTCCATCATCAAATATACCGTTAAAAGTTCTAAACTGTGGCATTCTTGGGAAAACTAAAAGAAAAAGTAAACATTTCAGTCAATTTACATCTTAAAGGTGCCATTAACGTCATCAAAAAATGGTATCCATCAAATTCAAAATAAATATTTACATCGGCTTCTGAAGTTTGTAGTTTGGAGTTCGGCTACTGCCATTGCTCATGTATTTATGTGTATGTGGTAGCGGTATCTATTTTGCCTCTTTCTATGATCTTTCTATTGGATTATGGAGCTGTTCGGACCGTGTTGTATCTTTCTATTGGATTATGGAGCTGTTCGGACCGTGTTGTATCTTTCTATTGGATTATGGAGCTGTTCGGACCGTGTTGTATCTTTCTATTGGATTATGGAGCTGTTCGGACCGTGTTGTATCTTTCTATTGGATTATGGAGCTGTTCCGACCGTGTTGTATCTTTCTATTGGATTATGGAGCTGTTCGGACCGTGTTGTATTTTGTTTTGTACATGTATTTCATTTTTATAGAGATTATATAAAAAGCATGATATTAACAAAACAACATAAATCCTGTCACCACGCAAAAAAAAAAAGAACAGACATTATGTACTTATGTCATGTTATCCTGTTCCTGTTTGAATACCTATTAATATTAGTAGCATGTTTATCTACACCCATATCTTAAAATGTTGTACAATAATAGGTAATAAATGACAGATTATGTAAAAATCCATCGTTGGTTACCCACGGCTGATCACACCCCAATACTCTCCACTCACTAATCATTCACGATGAGTGGAGACTATCGGAGCGTGATGAGCGATTAGTTACCAACGATAGTAATATGAAAATATGATAGATTATCACATCGGATGAACACTCCTTCGTACTCACGGTTTACGTCTAGATCGATGGTATTATTTACTATAAAGTAATATGGCAACTCTGTAATGCATAGAATTGAAGATTTGTACATTGTTCTGTCCACCGAACGCAGTACAATCTGACTTTTACGCAATCCTGTTCCATTCAAATAAGTAGTATCACTTATAGCTGCCGGTATTGTCGTTCTATTTTTTGACTGACCTACAATTATTACAAGAATATGTTACAATTTGATATGATAGTATCCCAAGTTGAGGTGCAGTTCTTTGATCTAATGTTTTTTCCCCAACATGATAGACGTTGAGTGCACAGGTAGACCGAGTTCGTCGGCCTCTCTAGGGCATATAATAACTAATGTTCGCTCGCTATATTTAATTAATTTTGGTTTTTATTGTTATTTTATTAATACATGTTTCCCTATATAGAGACAGAAAGAGGTTATGTCTATGGGGCAAAAGTAAACATTTGCTTAAAATAATAACAATAAAAAGCAGAAACCAATGAAATATAAGGAAAACTAGTTAATATATACTTAATAGAGACAGAACAAATTCGGTCGAGTGTATTTGGTAGCTGTAAATTGAAAAATGTCCATGTTTGTCTAGTCTTTTTTCTAAATATAATAAGTTGGGACTCTTTAGTCATTCGCTGTTATATTTAAACACGAATCTTTCTAACTATTTTCATTGTTAAATTCATATTTAATGGACAAAACGACATCAGTGAAAACACTTCACTAGACAAAACACCTATTACTAGTATATGAAACAGTTCAAAACAAAAACATAATTCAGATAGAAAACAAAACTTAATCAGTGAAACGTAATACCAATGAATTCACACAAAAAGGAGAGAAATTATGTGCTTCGAAAAGGTATGACTCGTTTGTGCATACAAACAGGGCCGGCCTTAGGAGATGCGAACCCAATTGTTCTCTGTAAAATCTGCAGTGTGTTGTTGTGTGTACTTGAACAGCCGAGGGTAGATAACTCCAACGGGGTCCAATAGGGAGCAATTGGTCCAGTTGGCTTAAGGCCGACAATTCATACAAAAGTAACATTAGATCAAAATGTCATTCCGAATAGATAAAGCAACGTCAGCTAAACAGAACTGCAATAAAGATTTAAAAGATCTAAGGATTTATGCACATATAATACAAATGTCTTGTTCCATACATGAGTCCTATATCAGAGGCGGATTTAGAGGGGGCGTGCGGGACGTGCGCCCCCCTAAAATTCGCAAAGCATATGTTATACAACGTTAATTAAGCAGTTCAACAAACAACTTTTTCATGAATGGTTAACTCGTGACCTGTAGTAGAATATCCCTACACATTGTAAATACACGTTGGGTGTGTTCGTTGATTCATATATGGATTCGCCGACAATTTCCGCTTTTGTTTGTCTATAAACAAGAACGGTCGAATCATATGTTTTCAATGAATGAATCAAACGACGAAAAGAAAAGCTCCATCCGGACGGGCAGTATTAAATAGAACCACCCGAAAGGACAAGCACCGAAAGTACAGACCAATTAGTGAAATGAGGAATGCGTTAAAACTAAACCAATAGTTCTTTGAAGGGTTAAAATATCGTGATCGATCAGTCATGAGTTGAACAATTCGAATCACGGTTGTTCAAAAAAATTTTACTTTGGGTTCTTATAATCTGACAAAAACACACTGTTAACAATTATCCGACAAAAATAAGTTTTTTTGGTCTGATAAAAATGGTGTGGTTGGTTCAAAATTGTCGTTCAAATAAATGTCTGTAATTCCTAAAATCCCCAGAGCTTCAGGGGGCTTTGCCCCCCTGGGCCCCCTTCCAGGGTTCTGCCATGGACCAGCTGGGGACCCCCAGACCCCTCGCCTACTCACGCCCCCCCCTAACCACAAATCCTGGATCCGCCCCTGTATATGACCTGGACAGTGTGTAGTTAAAAAGCAATATACAAGATATTGGCTGCTGTTATATCCTCTCTTTTACCTAAGATGTACCAGTCAAATATTGGTGGCGGTTTACCACCATCAGCTTCACATTTTAGAATCAGATCACTACCCTCGTCAACTCCACCAGGTGGAGGACGGAATAACTCTATTCTACTTGGTTTAACTGAAAATACAAACATTAAAAATTAAAATTAGTACACCCAGATCACAATGGAGAATACAAAATAACACTAGTGAAATATATGTTCTAACAGAAACAAGATAACAACCATGGGACAATTTACAATAAAGAAAAATCAAATACAAAAACAGAATACCAACTAAATACGTAAATAAATTCCTCTCAGAAGGAATATCTAGTTCTAATATAATCTATTTCGGCTGAAGCCCAACGTTTTTGGTATAACGCCTATATCACAGATTGTTTCTCCCATAAAACTACATAGCTGTTCTCTTCAATGTTTCAGAATCTTCATTCAGTAGATTCTAAAACATTGCAGAGCAAAACACCCGTTGTTTGAAATGTTCTCATGCTCCATGCACGTGCATTCATGTAATATTATTACACATTATCATTCACAATTAATCCAAATATCGCACGACATTGATGATCATACACAAAGGGTGAAGTGGTTACAGCCATATGGCAACGTTATGGATTACATAGCTTACAGGAAGTTTCAATGGAAGAGGAGTTTGGAATAATCGTGATACGACAACAAGCAAAAACAGCGAAACAAATATATTCAAATAAAGTAAAACGAAGAAAATATGTCCTTGTATACATGGTAAAGAGATACTAACCTAGAATGTTGACTTTAAACGACTGCTTCTTCACACTGTTTTGTACGTCCCAACAATTATAAACTCCATCATCTTGTAATGTCAGCGAACGTATGATCAATGATTGTTTATTACCTCTGACTTGAACAAAGAATTTAGTCTGATTTAGGCTGTTTGGTATTACGATGTTACCTCTATGGGCTATGATACTTTGATTGTGACTGACGGTATGATCCCATATCAGTATTTGTGTTTGTATGATGTTACATTCAAGCGTTACAGAACTACCCAGGACAGCCGGTACAACAGTTTCTTGGTTGGGTAAAGCTGCATTTCCCAAGATGAAGCATAAAGATACGATGAAGAATGTCACAAAACTCTGCAAATGAAATAATAAACATATGATTACTACACTATATCGATAATTGAAATATATGATTTTCTTTCATTTTCAATGAATTTTCGTGATCAAGTTACAATTCAAGTGTTATCGGTGAGTATTTGCATCTTGTTTATCACGGTCAGCATCCTTGAATACTTAGACATATTCTTCGAATAAAGGAAGAACTACCATCAACAGTTATTCTAAGCTTTGTTTTCCTATGGTAAAATCCCCATTTCCAAGCTTAATACCTACATCTCCATTTATGGTATGTATTCATTTGCATATCACAATTAATATCTATTCCACGGTCATTTTAACTAAGGTACTCCTCCCTCAGGCATAGGTGACCATAGCTTATTATGGCTATTCTGTTTAGGACCTATGGTTTTCTTGCTCCGAATGATTTTAAAATTATTTGGCTTTCAATTATGTTGGCTTTGAGCGTACCTGATGAAAGTTAGTTCAGAAACGCGTCGTTCGCAATAAATTTTTATCAAATTATTGATGTTTTCAAAACATAGAAGAGGCCGTTGTGGTCGTGATCACCACTAAAGTTGGGACTTCGAATCCCACTCATTCGAGGTGTACTCGATACAACATTATTTGATAAAGTTTGTCAGTGACTTGCGACAGGTCGGTAGTTTTCTCCGGGTGCTCCGGTTTCCTCCACCAATAAAACTGATCGCCATGATTTGATGATATAACTGGAATATTGTTGAAAATGGTGTTAAACACCATAATCCCTACCCTTACCCTAAACAGAGAACTACATCTGCCAAATAAATTACTTTCACAGAAATGCTAATTACATTTGAGATAGTTATCGTGAATTGGTATTTAGTGATGTTAGATAACTTAGCGATCCCTTTGTTCCAAGAGAACCTTACCATTACGCTGTCCTCGTTCCCTTTGTCGTGTTATTATGCTAGTGGTTGTTTCTCCGATTCTTTTGATTTTTTTTTAAATTTCATATTTGACTAGTTTCGTTTTGTCAGTTCAGATTGTGATTTTCCGAACATTTTTCATACATTGATATTTTACAAATTGAACAAAATAATATCTCTACAAATATAAACTAAACCATGACGACTGCAATATTCTATTTGTGTGTTGCTGTTCATTGTTTTGAAAATGTTATCAATTTAGTTAGAATACATAAAAAAATGACACATATACAGTAACATCAGATAAAACATCAATTAGATAGGTCTTTCCAAAGAACTCCCCCCTTTTTTTAAACAACCTTATTAATAAAAAACTCCTGGGATGTGCTAATCTGGGTCACGGGTCACTGTGATCGGGCGGCTGTATCGAGAAACAGATACGGTGTTGAAAAAACTGTTGATACTCATAAAATATTGATAAATGCAATACAATTTTATGTTTGTCTTCAAGAAATAGATAGACAAAACCATGTGTGAAATTTTATGACGAAATATCTCCGATTTCTATGTAAATTTACGAGTTGAAGTTGCGGCTGTATCGAGAAACAGATACGGTGTTGAAAAAACTGTTGATACTCATACAATATTGATAAATGCAATAACATTTTATGTTTGTCTTCAAGAAATATGATAGACAAAACCATGTTTTAAATACAAATATATATAAATATAGCAATAATGTTGAAAGTTTTCAGATAATCTAGATAAACATGAACAAAATGGAATATTTTAGATTAAATCTGTTGTATCTAATACATAATAATATAGAATAAAGCATAGTATATCTATTATTCCTTTTCAAATTAATTTCTAGTGGGTGTGTCGTGTAATATTGTATCTTGATTGGGTTTGTGATGTCTGTAATATATTGAAAATTTATATATAAAAAATAGTAAAAATATTTAAAAAAAAAATTTATAATAATAAATAAATATACATGTAAATAAAATAAATACAAAATTAATAACTAAATAAAATTTAAAAAAGAAATAATAATGATAAAATAAATAAGGGTGTGGTAATATACATAATTGATAATTGTATCCATCCTCAATTAAAGGAATACTTACCATCTCTGTCGTTTCTTCTTCTAATATATCATTATAAGATAATCATAATTAATAATGCTGTTTTAATTTACTTGTTTTACTCCTGATAATTGTTACAGTGATTTTTGCATATATAATATCTATATTCTGTAAATTCCTAGTGTATTACAAATGTATATAATGCGACATTGAAATTTATCAATTGGTCATTCACTAATTACCTTCTTAACAGCTAATAAACCCACATGACAAGTATTGAAATGTTTATTTTATTTTCTTGTTTGTTTTTATCATCTATAAACAATGTTCTTATCTATTGGTTGACACAAATCATAATTCCTCCAACATTATGGTTAAAACTTTGGGATTAATATAAATGTGTCATATGTCAATAGTCAATTGGAAATTTCGTTCCATGATCAAACACAATTGTATTATGCTTTATGTTTAGTTTTGCAGTTTGTTAGTTTAGGCGTTTAAGTCAATTTAAATATGGAAGAATCTGTCATAGAAATTATTGCATCATAAAACAGGGAATAACTCAGTCTAATTTGTCAAAATGCGTTGGCGGTTATATATGTAAAATGATTAACTTTTAGCAACTCCTCTTTAACGTTTATTTAGAGCTATTTTATGGGTACCGTGGGGTCTTATTGTATTGGAAACCCAAAAAAATCCTTTCTTAATGTCCAATTCAAATATTTGTGCAATAATATCAACCCCCTACATATAAAATACCATAAGAATAAAGAAGATACAATTTCCAATGTTACCCTTTCGTGACAAGGGATAGTACCATACCTAAAATTAATTTGTTGTGGTTCTAATCCATATTTACTGATTTAAGCTCTATTTTATGTCTTTATTCGTTTTAATGCAGAGTATAAGAATATTTATTGACAAACTGAATATTACACCAAATTGGTACTACAAGTTTCAAATTTAAAAGTAGAATTAAAAATTCATTTGAATTTCACTCAAATATATTTTTTCAGTTCTAAAACATACTCAATCTACCACGATTTTTCTATATATATGAGCGGGATTCGAACTCGCAACGTCAGTGGTGATAGTGACTGATTGCACTGATACGATAGCGATCACGACGGTCCCCAACAGAATACATGTATCAATTTTAACAATATTAGTGCCTATCACCACTAACGTTGCAAGTTCGAATCCCACTCATGGCGAGTTGTATTCGATACAACAGTTTGTCAGTGACTTGCGGCAGGTCGGTGGTTTTCTTCAGTTTCCTTCATTAATAAAGCCGACCGCCACGATATAACTGAAATATTGTTGAAAGTGGCGTTAAACACCATAACTCTCACCCCTAATACACCATATTCTGTTCTATGCGAATATATTTTTAAAACGTTTTTTTCTCAAGATGTAACTCATTACTCAATCATATAAATGATTTAAGGGCCCGGGTAGCTCAATGAGTTAGGTAGTTGGATTACCTAACAACTCATACAAGCCTATCACCAATACGGCGTGGGTTCACGCCCGGCTTTGTAAATTACAAAAAAGGGTGCACTCGACTCGCAGCCGCAAGTAATAAAGTTTACCAGTTGCTTGCCCATGGTCGGTGGTTCTCTCCGGGTACTCCGGCTTCTTCCACCACTAAAACTGGTCGCCATGATATAGCTGAAATATTGCTGAAAGTGACGTTAACCACAAAAAAATCAATCAATCAATCAATCAATCATATAAATGATTTACATTATTCAGCTGTTAATAAGAATACATGTGTATACGCGGATCAAGCCCTTTATAAAAAGAGGATGTCCACAATCTGATTTTAAGTGTTTCATATTTTTCAACGATCTAAGTCATGTTGAGAATTTAGTAATTTTCAATCTGAGAATATACTACAAGTAGCTACAAAATGGTTGTAAATAATCTGGATGCAAGTATTATTGTCAAGGTAGACTTTTGAAATAATATTTTCACAATTTGTTAATTCCAGCATTCGCAATATTTGAGCCATATCTTGGCGTGACATTTTAATGAATATATATATATATATATATATATATATAAACGTCTAAAATGTTAGCACAACGATATCAAAAAAGATGTTAAAATGTAACAAAAATAACTATAAGTCTACAAAAAGACTATAATTATAATGAAATCGACGGATATTTCGCTTGACCGACAAGCTTCATCAGCGTCTGTAATCCGATTTGAAAAATTATCGTTGTGCTAACATTTTAGACGTTTATTTATCATTTTTGTTTGTTTGCACAGTATCGTTAACACTTGTTTCCGATCCGACATCTCATAGATTCATACGTTGGCTACTTTTTCAGATGTTTATATATATATATATATATACATGTATATATTGAAATTTAGCAAATTATTCAGAGATGAGATATTTTTATATAAGTAGTATCAACAATAAAAAGGTTCAGTATAAGAATGAAATGTCGCTAGAAACTAAAACAGTATAAACAATAGATGGAATTATGTGTTTCGCTAATAAGTATGAGTATGACCAGGGCTTCCAAGAGAAATTTTGCAATGCGGAACAAGGCTGTTTTGGGTTCCCGAGGACAGACTGAGAATTCTCTCAAAGTTGAGGATTTGATGTCCACTGGTAAACTTTCAACCAGAATTCAGAAGTCTATGTGAATTTTACATAATTATTTTTCTAAATAAACTAAAATTAGTTGAAAATACCCCTCCAAAAATGAGGAAAAAAAATCAAAATTAAACGTATATGGGTAAGGCTATGAGACCTCAGAGATTCACAGTCCCCTTCTTGGCTCTCCGGGACCCGGACATATCAGTGTACCGGCTGAACCCCCTGTTATAGATCTCGAGTATGACGTACGAGAGATTAAAATATCTTATTCAAAAGAATCGTTCTTAACCTAGCACACAGTAATTTCATATTGAAAGAGAAAGTCTACTGACGCATTCGATATGTGATTATTTTCTTTTTGTTCAGTTTCCTGGACATAATATAATATTAACATTGATTCTATACCTGACTGGATGCGTAAGTTATGAGGACCCGAAGTTAAAGGGACGGATATTATAGAAACTAAGACCCAGAATGTTAACATTTTGCAACCGAAAGGATACTCAGGCCAGAATGATACCACTCCAAGATTCCATTCTTTTACAATTATATACTATTGTTTAGTCCAGGAGTCCCAGTTCTTGCAGACGACGCAATATACTGAAAATTGTTTAGTTCTTAAACTATTGAAACATTACTAAATTTATTTAATGTTATAGATAAGCAATTCACCATCACACAGCTCCGAATTCGTAAATACATTATTTTAACTGTATGATATATTTAATTTATTCCATAAGAAAATATGGAAACATCTACAAAGTAATTTATTCATAATCCCTGAACTCGGAAAACGCACTCTCGTTATTCAATAATAACTTTTTTTTTCGGAAACGGTAAAACTCCTAAATCTGGTTAATGTAATAGAATTTTCATATCTTTTTAATTAACTTGATATAGTTCGAATTATATATTGTTCAAGTAACCCGAAAATTAATACATATCTGTTCCAACATGCATCCTATTTAACATTTATAATTACCGGAAGTAGAAATTTGACCAATCGTCGTCAGATCGCAAAATTTTGAACGGGCTAAAGAATGGTCCTGTACAGAAATTATATAGAACGAGATCGTTGAGGGCTAAGTTAAGGTAATCGCACAATGTAAAATGTTTTTGTGCTCTGTTTAAATTGATAATATGAGACAGGTGCTATCTGTAGTGCCAGCGAAGCAAAATCCACATTATCTAATATTTAAAATTAAATCATGTAAATGGCCTTGGGACACGGGCACTTATCTCTTAAAAAAAAATGTGTACCATATATCATATATTAAGACAAAATCGTGCTGTAATGGAGTGTAACACATCGGGGTAAGATGGTTATGAATGAATAGAAAAATGATTGGTGAAGCGATTTATATCACAGGCGCTCGTGGCACGGACCTACCACCCCCCTTTTTCTAACTTTCTGTTTACAAATTTATTTTCAATTCTCTTTTCCAGGGTGACGTCACTTCCTCTAAAACAACGAGTCGGCCATCTTTAGGCGGTGAAAATCAAATGTAAAATGGCGAATGTTTCACCGCCTCAATGACAAGGGAGATAATTCGTTGACCGAAATACCCGGATGCCCGGAAAAGAGAATAAAATTTCTTTGTTATTTCATCTCTTTTTCCTTATTTTAACTTATTCGTGTCAATATTCATACAATCTTATATAATCCACAACTGGCACAAGGCATGCAACTCGGCAGGTTTACAAATTGTACCCCTGCTCGCTTCGAGTACATTTATTGCACCTTATTTCCATTATGACTTTATGTCATTCAAACTAGGACATGTATCCATTCCTAAAAGACGCATCATTTTGCCCCGTTTTTTTTCTGCATACGATAGCTCAGTTCTCCAGAATTTTAAGATTTTCACACATTTATTGCCAAATTTTTCGTATAAGGTCTTAAGGACCCACGGATGACGGAAGTGACATACCACTGCATTAACTTCAACGATAGGGTCAGAAAAGTTCCGAAAGTTTATTATATAACTTTTTAATAATATGAAAATTCTATTACATTAACCAGATTTAGGAGTTTTACCGTTTCCGAAAAAACACAACTCCTCTGAAACTACTGAACAGAATTTCATGAAACTTGGTGGGTAGTAAGGACACCATATGTAGTTGTGCATATTACCAGGAAATTTTGATCTCCTGAATTTTGTGGGAGTTATGCCCCTTTGAACTTAAAAATTTGCGAATATACTTCTGAAGCAGCTTGTTAGCACAACTCCTGTGAAACTACTGAACAGAATTTCATGAAACTTGGTAGGTAGTAAGCACACCATATGCAGTTGTGCATATTACCAGGAAATTTTGATCCCCTAAATTTTGTGGGAGTTATGCCCCTTTGAACTTAAAAATTTCCCGAAATATACTTCTAAAGCAGCTTGTCAGCACAACTGTGTCAACTCCTCTGAAACTACTGAACAGAATTTCATGAAAGTTGGTAGGTAGTAAAGACACCATATGTAGTTGTGCATATTACCAGGAAATTTTGATCCCCTAAGTTTTGTGGGAGTTATTTGCAAACATTCTAGTGTAAATTAATATCCCTTACTGAAACTTGTATATATGTACAAGAGTCTATCATAATGTCACTATTTCCCTGAAAAAGTTTTTCATCACCAATCCATTGATTTTAGAAGAACAAAACTCCTTTAAAATCATTGGAACATAATAGGCTGAGCAATTTTCTGGAATGGGAAACTTTGCCATGACAATATGGAATAGTACCTGTAACCCTTGCTTTAGCACTTTTGAGCAATTTTTTTTTGTGTTTCATGGATTAAAAACAGTTTTTTTTGTTATTCATTGAAGCTTAATTTTATTTGTTACCTAAATAGATTTTTTACCTTTGACTACAGTTTGTGGGATGGGGAGAGACATACGTTTTTGCTCCCGCAAAAACAAACTTTAATTGTTTTTATTTGGCTTTGTATGTTCTGAGACTAAATTGGCTCGAAAAATAGAACTACATTGGAGATATTTATATATGTATGTAAGAGTTGTACTTTATTAAGATTTAATTCTTTGGAATTATTTTATTGGTTTCTTGTGTGTTGTAACTTTTATGCGCTCTTTAGTTCTTTGTTGCTATTATTAAATGATGTTTGAAATATTTTAGCTTTACTTATGTTAATGTCATGTATGTATATATATATATTGCATAGATACTGTTTCACAACTTTTATTATTAAATAATGTTGAACTTATTTTCAGAACCATGGATAACATCAAGGTCGCTATTCGGGTGCGTCCCATGATAGTCAGGTAATTACTTTATTAAAAAATTTATTTGTATTACCGGTAATAACTTTCACTAATTACCTTCAGCATTTAACATGTACAAATGTATAAAGACAGAATTGAGTGGATTCTTGTATTGCATTAGAAAATTGACAATGATGAGATATATTCAATAACTATTGCATACTAATCCATCATATAAAACCAGTTTGCTGTTATCATATTTTCAATTTGTGAAGTGGGTAGGTAGATAGGGCAACAAAATGCTATATGTGTTTAGGGTTTCATGTAAAAAAAAAAGGTTATTTACAATGTTAATGTTGTCAATTTTCCCCATGTATTCTTTCGAGGCAGTAGCCAGTGCCGACAGTGACTACGATACAACACATGGACGGTTGAGTAAAATAAAAAGTATTTCTCAATATCCACACATGATTTGTATAAAGATTATTTAGATTTAATAATTTCATTCATTCCGTCTACTGTGTTCAGCTTAATAGCCAAAAAGGTTTAATAATGAAATTATTTGCAATTGAATGGTCATGCCTGATCCTTTCATGGCAAGTGCTTTTGCTTGTCAGCTTGATCTATTTATAACAAGCTGACAATGTTAAAGATTAATGTAAAAAATTTGATAAAAACAATTAAAAAATTGTTGAAATTTCTGAATAGTACACTATCAGGCAATTTTGGTGGTTGGTAATGTTGAGTGTGTTACAGCAAATAAAACAAAATAAAGGACAATCGCACACATGTAATGTATCATTGATTAAAACATTATCGCCATTTATGGCATAACAATTAACATCATTTTAAATTTTTGCTGTATGACAGGAGTAAATTTCTCATCGTTCTCTAGAACTGTTCTGCTAACTCCTTAGTTTCATGCAGAGATGTTTTGATAGTGCTGTCAGCTATAATCAACAGGCAACAGTGGAGAGTGCCTTGAATTGATCATGTACTATTGAACCTCTAGCATTCATCAAACCCACTACATGTATCTACTTCAGATTGATGTATACCTGTGCTCTCACTACTTTAAAATTAGAGAAATGTGACTTTTCTTTGAACATATGTTGAAAGGCAAAGGAAAAAGTAATCTAATTTAAATTAGCTCATGGAAACATGATTTTTTTTATATTTTTGAAGATACACCAAGATATATGTACATTGTACCTATAAATACACATGGAGATGTATATTTATGGGTAAAAACATAAGATTCAGTGAAGTACTAGATGAGTAGAGTTTACTTAATCATGCAATTTATCTAACATTATGTACATTTTCCTTTGAAATTAACGAAAGTAGCCTGTCTGATACAAGATGTTGTATCACCACACTGTGGTGATAAAAGAATGGCGCGACGTTGCACGTTGTCGAACTACTTTGACATGACATCATATCATTGGAATGTGAGACAAAGCAGAGTAACCTGACGTTGGTGAATGAACGGAAGAAATAATGTGACGTCATGCTCAAAATGTAGTCTCCCTGAGAGTATTGTACAAATTTTAATTCGACCCTTGTTATTTGTTTAAAATTCGTTTTTATTAAAATGTTAGATAAACTTATTACATACATAGTGTGTTGGTACAAGACTTTATCAGGTCTTGCCTGTTGCGTGAACTAACCGCATCACAACTAGCGACTCGTAGTGATACTAGTTCACACAACAGGCTCGACCTGATACAAAGTCTTGTACCACCACACTATGTATGTAATGGGTATATATTACTTCAAAAAAGTTTCAGCAATAACAATTTTATTTTATCAAATTTCAGGGAGTGGAAATTAGGATGCCCGAGTAAATGGGTAATCAAAGAAAATACAATGTCTCCAATGGTAAATGGCAAGATTGGTACTCCTTATTCTTTTGGTAAGAAATGTCCATAAATTTTTTCTTTTTGCTCACATAGTTGTAGAATAAAAGTCCTATTGAGCTACTGTGATCACTATGCTTCTGTTGATGAAACAAAGTATGAATGAATGTTTTCCTGGTACATTATCAAACATGTCTAACTATGGATATTGCAATCCTGTTTATTCAAAATCCAGTGTATGTGACTCAATGAAAAAAAAGATGGTTTAAATTCAGCCAGAAAATCACACTGATACATTAAAGCGCAACAGCATTACTGACTCAATATAGCAGAAAAATTGCTCACTTTTTATTATTAAACAACAATTACTCACTCGGTTAATGGAAAATACTCGCTTGGAACATCTAAAATACATACATTTATTTATTAATAAATTAATTTGATGTGTTTAAGAGATTTTGATCGGTTAAAAAATTTATGTTATTTTCCATAGACAAAATTTTTAACCAGAAGTCACATGTTGGGTGGGGTCTCAATTGAGAAATTTTTTAATTTTATTTCTTTTTAAGCAATTATTATCTGACGAAATATTTTTACAACAAGAAAAAATTTAATTAGGAATTAATTTATAAGAATTGATCACAATTTTTTGTTCGGTTCATTTGAAATAAACTGGAAAATGTGGTACACACCCTTGCGTAACCCGCTTTGAGGGTTACACAGTGTGTACCACATTTTTGAGTTTATTTCTTCATGAACCGAACAAAAATTGAGATCAATCCTTAAATGTGTTATTTTATTTTACTGAGAAACTGCAAAGTTGTATGGTTGAACTGTACACAGTTGAACAAATTTATCAAGGATTTGTGTAAAATGTAAACTTGTTTTTCTGCTTTTTCATTTCATGGATTTCATAATTTTTAACCTGATTTTAACCCCTCTTTTTTCTACAGACAGAATATTTGACCAAGACAAGATGACACAGGATATTTTTGATGAAATATGTAAACCAGTTATTACAGGATTTGTTCAAGGATTTCATGGTTAGTTCTACTTCTCTTAATTTCTAAAGAAAAACATTCTGGTATAGTACAAACTTTATCATGTTTATGTAAGAATATTGTCTGCTTGGTATTTACAAACTTCTTTTAGGGGCCATCTGGGTTGTGATCATATGGTAGTTGGATTTACAACTACCTGTGCAATCGGTGCCCATCACCACTAAAATTGTGAGTTCGAACCCTGTTCATGGTGAGGTGTACTTTATACAACATTATGTGATAAAGTTTGTCTGTGACTTGTGACAGGTCAGTGGTTTTCTCCAGGTACTTCGGTTTCCTCCACCAATAAAACTGACCGCCACGATATAACAGAAATATCATTGAAAGTAGCATTAAAGACCGTAAATCAAACTTCTTTACACAGAAATGAAACAGATCTTTGTCATATAAAAACTGTAATACATAGGTTTAGATTTAACATAAACTAACTTTTGTTAACGTCATTGTTGTATTATAATTTATGTCTTTTATTAATGACACATACCTGTAGTTATCATATATATACTTTCTATTCATTTCTAATTCAGGTACAATATTTGCTTATGGACAAAGTTCTTCAGGAAAAACTTTCACGATGTCAGGTTCTTTGGAAGAACCAGGAATTATCTCCCTTTCAGTGGAGGAAATATTTAGACAAATGCAAAATGTAGGTACTATTGATTAAAAAAATTGAAAGGTGAAGTTGACTAAAGCATCTTACATCCCATCAATCAGTTAACTGTATCTCTGGTCACAATGTTCAGTTCTCTTTTTAATAAAATTCACTCCCCTGATATGAGCCCCATTGGTTTTTTTATGTTTCTTATTTTTATTATTCTTTCTTCAAGTTTTTTTCAACCTTTTCCAGAAACACTAATTCAGATGTACTTTATGTTTTAAGGTATGTTAAGCCTTGATGTCAAGTTGGCAATATAAACATCTACAATAATATGAACCATTCCTTTATCATACCTAAAACATCTAAACACAGAAATGACCACTAACAAAGCCAAAAGAATTCAAATTCCTGTCCTGGGGCATTCACATGTATCATATATATGCTATATGTTTAGCTGGAAAATGTTTTGATCAATGTAACGATATACATCTAGGGTATAACACACAATATCCCTGTCTAAAATCCTGAATAGAATGTATTGTAATTTATTTGAATTCAATAGTCTCTCATCTATTGTAGACCTCAGATAAGGAGTTTTTGTTAAGGATTTCTTATATGGAAATCTACAACGAGAGAGTGTCAGATTTGTTATCAGCTGAAGACAAGACAATCAAAATTCAAGAGGACATGGTTTGTGTTATGATAATTTTAAGACATATTAGTCTCATTGTTTATTTAAAGATTTAGAAACTTGGCTTTTATCACCTATTAGACACAGGTGTTGTAGAATAATATATGGGCAAGAATTCGCTAATGAAATTTTAGTGTCAATGACAATGTTGTTTAACCAATAAAAAACAAAATCATGCAAGTATGGAGAATAAACATTGTTTAAATATTAAAATGGGTTTATCTTTATCGCCATATGCAAAAAAAAAATGGATCTAATTGAAAAAATAACCCGTGGAAAATTATAGGCAAAAAGTGTGACATTTCTGCAGTGGTAAAACTCCAAAATGCCTGTTTTGTACAGAATCTGATTATTGCTGCAAAAAAATACGATTGAAAATGGACCAATCTACGTAATTTTTCCCGTCAACAACCGTTACGTGCACGTTTTCCTCAGCTAATTAGTTTTGGAAACGTGACATCGGTCCAACATTGCATGTTTACAAAGGTGTCAATGCTAGGTACAATTTGGTTGTCGTGATTCTCATCAATCAACTGTGGAGTTTAAAAAATATATCAGGCAAGAAAATATAATTGATTTTCGTGTCAAAACTTCCCCAAAATACTCCTCTTTTTAAAACAGTTGTATTTTTTTAACAGTTAGCATTACGATAATGGTTTTTACGACATTTCGACCCACTCCCAATTACGTTGACAAGTGACTTTGTCGCCTTTCCAACATGATACCTACCAGTGATCAAGAAGACGATGAGAGAGTGGGATCTGGTAAATTTGACCACACAACGAAGTGTTACACACACTTTCTGAGTAAATTAGGATCTTTGATAATGTTGTGTGATTTGCTTTGCATTTTTTCCACACAAAAAAATTAGTAGATCTCGTATTTAAACAGGTTTGACCCTTACAATAGCGTTTTTATGGCGGTAGAGATTTCTGTACGTATCCTTGACCCGAAAATATTTACCAAAGAAAGATGTCTATAATACTTGCATTGGCTATTTTCTGTATTGTTTGCCTTATCAATTTAATTTTTCATGTGAAATACCACAGATTCATTGCCAATTTAATTCACTAGTACTTGTATTCTTTCTCAGCATTACAAAGATAGCTGACCACTTAATTTGAAAACATGAGACGTAACATTGACACGAAAATAGAAACAATATTACTTTATTACACTTTTTGCAAAAATCTGGCAGTGCATAAAATTAAATCAAATATCAATACATGCTTTTCTTTAAGGAGAATTTGTTGAACTTTCCTGATTTTAAAACTAACAATATTTACTGGTAATTCTTGTTGCTAAAGTGCACATAACATTGACACAACATCTCTTTTTACCTGTGTGTCCAGGTTACATTCTACAAACATAATGACTGTGCATGCAATTATTCAATCCATAATCTCTGTATGTGTTGTTGAAATTTAAATTTGATGTTTAATAAAAAAAGAAATAAATGAGTTTTAATTATTTGTGCTTATTTTTTCCTCGATATTTTCATGTAACTTGACGAGAACTTTTTGTGTCCATTTTTTTTTGTTACATACAAAATTTCAACACCATTTAACGAGATGACTGAAACCCTTAAGAATGAGAATTATTTTTGCCATTAATAAATAAGAATGCATATTTTAAGACACAGACATTTTGATTTTTATCTCACCGATACAGTGAAATCTAGCTCTGTATGTAACATTGACACACAATGGAATTTTTGAATTTTGACTTCAGTCTTGAGCATGACTAGAATTCACAATATTTTGAAAATGAAATGTTTATATTAGAACAGTTTAGCACTCGCACCAATTGCAGTCTTCACGCTTAACTTTTTACCTTACAAGCCCACCAGGCCTGTAAGTTCAAATATTTACAGGCCCACCATCAATTCTACAGGCCTGAATTTGAAAACTACATTAATGACCATTAATTAAAACCACCAAAACTCAAAACATGATGATGTACCAAATATTATGTGGACATGTCAATTATGCATTAGGTAAGACCAGAATGCAAGTAAAAAAAACAAAAAAGACACTTTATTTTGGATTCATGTTTATATTAATCTCCTGAAAATTCTAAAATCATATTGTCAATAGCATCCTCAGAATATTCCATATCATCACTGTCCACCTCCTCCTCCTCATCATCATCACAACCAATATTGTTATAAGACTCTTAATGACTCTTATAACAAAAATTTAGTTGTGGTGTCATCATTGCGTGTGACATATAATTTGGTGATCATTTTTAATATGTACCCCCCTTTTTTTTTAAATATCACTATGCTTTGGATTAATACCACACAAAATGCAAAAAGTCATATTTGTGTAGCCTTCAGCAGAAGAAATATGTATATGCCAATTTGCTCAACGGTCCAACTATATATAGATAGCTAGGGAATGCAAATATAGCACGAACGTATATTGACACTGACGTACATGTACAGTCATAAACTGATGCAAGTAAAGATGTCAGACCTCAAATCAGAGTGCAACAATGGAACAAAACTACTGTAGTTCAAAGCCTATTTTCTAACTTCAGAGGTATTAATGTAGACACAGGTCTGTCAGCAACAGTTCTATAAATAGATCGCAATTAATAAAAATACCGATCAGATTTGGAAGCGGACCGAAAAAATTTAGTGTCTCAGTGCATTTCAACGAATTTTGAATGACCAACTTTCTCAAATATGAACATATTATATATGAGAGCTCAGACTTTATGTCACAGGATTGAGAAAAAAATAAATCAAAAGTTTGTTTGGTTAAAAGTAGCTTCGATCAACATTTCCCGTAGCACAGTGTCTGATTGCGCCACCTTTCCAGTGGTGCCATTTTTATTTGATATTGAACGAAATTAAGGTTTCTTTAAACCGAAATGGATTACTTTTTAAGAAAGTCACTTTCAAAATACTTAATGAATACCATAGAATTCAATAAACACAATGTCGATATTTTCATAAATGGCACGTGGCAAAAATATGCGGGCAACATAGGGTGACTCTTCAAAATTACAAGGCTACTTGAACATCGCTTTTGACCAACGAGAAATCGAAGTCAACCTTCACAAGGCAACTACTTCGCCCTCTAATGTGAGCCCTGCTTCACGTCCTTTTTTAAAACCTACATGATGGTAAAAATATCAACCAATCAAATTGCACAAAACAGACACACCTAAATCTATTTCGAATATCGGAAATTCTTAAAAGGACTTGTTTGCCTACCCATTTTTTTCATTGACTCTGCAGCAACTGAAAACGGAGAACAATAAACTAAATATCTACACACAATATCTTATGAAATCAACTTTTGAAACTATATGACTTTTTTTTCACAGGCTCGTCAGACTTGTGGAACTACTCATTTTATACGCCCGTGTACAATTTTACACGCCACGGGCTTCAGACTACCGCCTAATTTCGAAGACTGCAATTGCAAGTTAACAATACTTCCACATAATAGTTATAACATAATTTCATGCAAACTGGCTAAACATTATACTTGAAATTTGGATTAATTCATGTCTTTTTCATTCTAGAGTAGAGTTTATGAACATGGTATCTCTTAATTTAAGTGTTAGCTCAATGAAACTTGACAGAAATGTTCATTATTTAGTGTACCTGTGTAAGACACTTGATTTTTATACCCCTGCTCCCCGAAGGGGGAGGGGGGTATACTGTTTTACCTCTGTCCGTCTGTCCGTCCGTCCAAGATATTTTTCGTTGCATTTTTCTCAGTAACTGTTGATGGCAGAAATCTGATATTTGGTCACAAGCGTCATATAGGAACACCATATTGTGGGTAGCGTTTTTGGACCCGTCAGATTCCTACTTCCTGTTTGCCGACTTAGTTGATTTTTATACACATTTAACATATATGCACATTTTTCGTCACATTTTTCTCAGCAACTATTGATGGCAGAAATCTGATATTTGGTCACAAATTTCATATAGGTACCCCATATCGTGGTAAGCGTTTTTGGACCCATCAGATTCCTACTTCATGTTTGTCGACTTAGTTGATTTTTATACACATTGAACATATATGTTCATTTTTCGTCGCATTTTTCTCAGCAACTATTGATGGCAGAAATCTGATATTTGGTCACAAGCTTCATATAGGTACCCCATATTGTGGGAAGCGATTTTGGACCCATCAGATGGCCAAATCTATGTTTATCTATTTTTATGTCAGTAGCCCGGATGCTGCAGCATGGATGTTAAAATTCGTGTTTGTTTAACTCGCAAATACAGCCGTTTTATGCTACTCATTGACAATAATTTGCTGTTGCCAGGTGCAAGATTACATATATTGAATAATATCTACCGAAAATGATCATAGGCATCATCATAAATTCATAAAATATGAAAAACGATTGAGAAAAGAAGGAAAAAACATGCTCGGCTTACCTATCAAGCAAAATCTTTGCCACTTCAGCGCGAGTTTGGACGCGTAGCACTTCCTTGAGTTCGTTCCAATGGTCCAACTGATCCCCTACATATATCCTGCATTTGTTCCATTTGGAAGATACTTCACTTCTATTCATCTTTCTCTCTGAATCCGTCAAAGTCCGCTTTCTTCCACACATTGACACTTTCTCTTTTGCCCAAGAACCACATGTTGTTTATTGTTTCTAAACAGTGTGCATGCTCAAGACAGGTTCACATAGAAGGTCACATGAATAGATTTGAATTCTTGTTATCCTGGACAATAATTCCGATAACGATAGTTTTGGGTCTTTTTTGTCAAAAATCATATCTTTTGCAGCATAACTTGGTGTTAATCTTCATTTTATGAAGGTCAATACGGAAAACGACAACAATTTTGGGTATGAAAAAAATTGCGATTTTGGTAGACAATATGCCTTTAATTGGATCTGAACAGTTTCCTTGAGTTTTGTGATTTTTTCAAAATATCTATCATCCTTAACACTCATAAACAGTTGCACGTTTTTGGTGTCAATGTTACATGCGACTATTTAAATGATATTTTATATGAGAAATGTGGGAGTAGAATTGTATAATTTACATTCAGATGGTGTTTTGGGGGCTTTTTATATCTTTTAAGGTCATTTCTGGCATGGTTTATGATTCATACTTTTTGTGTCCATGTTACATGCAACATATGCATCACTACTTTATGACAGAAAAGAGAAAGTTGCAAAAATATTGATAGAATTTTTTAATGTGAGGGTAACACAATGAAAAAATGCCTTTTCATGTTCATCAAGAACATAATTCTGATTATATTTATCTCTTAATAGTTGCATGTAACATTGACAGAACAAGTAGAGGAAACCTGTTTTCACAGAATTTCTGAAATGCATGAAAAATAAAGAAAATACAAATTTTTAAGTAGAGATGATGGACAATGTTTTGTGATAAATATATCTGATATTGAATTTTAAATGAGTTAAAGAACCATTAATCTCAATTTGGAAATAGTGTCCATGTTACATGCTCTAAATTCATTAATTTCCTTTGTTCTAAACTGAAGCAAGTTTAAAAATAATTTTTTTGTTACACATAGAAGGACACCATTTACAGTTATACTTCGTACAAAATTTGAAGGCTTATGAATTTTAAAAATTTTTTCTTGCAATGTCACACTTGAAGTACATTAGCTAATTCTTTTTTTTTCTTTTTTTAACAACGTAATATCTTTTATTCAAATGCTTGCTACAATTAACATGCCAAAAGTCCAAGCTCCTTTTGGTGTTTCCCTATTACATCTTGTTCTGATTATCCAGGGCTATGATCAGAATTACATGAAATATATATACAACCTAAATACAATTTCTATTTAATACCTTTTGGAAACATTTATTTATTTTGCATTTATTATATAATTTTTTACTTTCATTAGCTAATTCTTGCCCATATATGAATTTTATTATTTCTAATTCATGCTTAAAACATCTGTTTCCATAGATTATTATTTGGTTCTTTATTTTAATATTTTTAATATTTAATTTGCAAAATGATAAACCAAAATTTCAACCAACAAAAATAACCCCCTATATGTATACAACGATAATGCAGACAACCATTGACAAATTCTTGTAGCAAAAGAAATCACGGTATAGTTTTATCAAAATTGAAAAAGTCAGGGTTTCTTTAACTAAATATTGATAACATTTTTAGTACACATGTTTACCTGGGTCAATACTTTACTGTAATTGCATTTTGGAACACATTGACATGTTTATTCAAGAATAGGCAAGCAGGTGTCTAGCCAATTTAGTATGCTAAGAGGTTGATAGTTCATTTCTATTTTTTGATAACTTTGATTAATATATATTTGTAGGATAGAAACATACAATTAACAGGAGTTTGTGAAGAATTGGTGATGACTCGGGCTGATGTTAACCAATATATGAAACTTGGAAATGGTAAGTATTATCATACATGTATGATGGTCTGTTACATTTAGGATTCTGAATAAGGTGTTGATATCATAGATACTTGTGTTGAGAAAACAAACTATTTATAATAATGAGAATGATTTGTGAATGTCATTAAAAAAACATCTGCAATAAACTTCTTCAGGTACACTCTTAAGTCAAAAGATTGGAATGCCAAATAATTTAAAAGTAATTGAGAGTAAGAAAACCAAAGGTTCTAAACAGGATAGCCAAAATTAGATAAGGTCACCTATCCTGAGGAAGGAGACCTTAGTTTCAATAGTAATTACATTGTGTAGAAGAGGTAAATTAGATAAGGTCACCTATCCTGAGGAAGGAGACCTTAGTTTCAATAGTAATTACATTGTGTAGAAGAGGTAAATTAGATAAGGTCACCTATCCTGAGGAAGGAGACCTTAGTTTCAATAGTAATTACATTGTGTAGAAGAGGTAAATTAGATAAGGTCACCTATCCTGAGGAAGGAGACCTTAGTTTCAATAGTAATTACATTGTGTAGAAGAGGTAAATTAGATAAGGTCACCTATCCTGAGGAAGGAGACCTTAGTTTCAATAGTAATTACATTGTGTAGAAGAGGTAAATTAGATAAGGTCACCTATCCTGAGGAAGGAGACCTTAGTTTCAATAGTAATTACATTGTGTAGAAGAGGTAAATTAGATAAGGTCACCTATCCTGAGGAAGGAGACCTTAGTTTCAATAGTAATTACATTGTGTAGAAGAGGTAAATTTCAATAATAAATATATCTAATTAACCATGTTGGTGCCAAAACACTGACTACTGGGTGGATGATACCATTAGGGACTAATAGTCAGACTACTGGGTGGATGATACCATCAGGGACTAATAGTCAATCAGCAGAGGTATCTACCCAGTGGTAGTAATAAAAACGTAGGTATCAAATTTAGTGCATACAACTCGTTTGTGGAATAACCTTCATCAGATATGCTCTCGAAGTGGAAATATTGGAAAGCCATATAAAGTGATGTATAAAGAAAGGGCATCTCATGTGTTGTACTTATTTTTTTACATGTATAATACAGTATAAGGAATTGGACATTTAACAAAGTTTTGCCATTTTTTTTTATATCATGCTTGTAATAATATTTGTAATTGATGATCATAATATTTTTATAAAACAAAAATCATGTTCTTCATTCAAGATATTTAACAAGCATATTTAATCCATTTGACAGACAGGAAGCATATGGCAGAGACCAAACAAAACGACAGAAGTTCAAGATCTCATTGTATCATGAGAATGGTATGTTTTATATTAAATTATTTCTGATGTATTTAGTCACCAACAAGCATAAATTATCTATGTAAGGTAACTGATATCTGTTGATAAGATTATATTTATACCCCCCGCAAACAAAGTTTGGGGGGGTATATAGGAATCACCCTGTCCGTCTGACCGTCCGTCCATGTACCTTGTAAGCGCAACTCCTCCTAAACGACTTATTGGATTTTTATGAAACTTTACACATTTGTAGTACACTACCTGCAGATGTGCATGAAGGAATATGGTTGCTGTCCAAAATTTAAAAAGGGAGATAATTCAACTTATACTTTCACGAAAAGGGGGGGCATGTACCTTGTAAGCGCAACTCCTACTAAACTGCTTATTGAATTTTTATGAAACTTTACACAGTTGTAGTACACAACCTGCAGATGTGCATGAAGGAATACCGTTGCTGTCTAAAATTTAGAAGGGGAGATAATTCAACATACTTTCACGAAAAGAGGGGTCGTGTACCTTGTAAGCGCAACTCCTCCTAAACTGCTTATTGGATTTTTGTGAAACTTTACACAATTGTAGTACACTACCTGCAGATGTGCATGAAGAAATATGGTCGCTGTCCAAAATTGGGAAGGGGAGATAATTCAACTTGTACTTTCACGAAAAGAAGGAGGGCATGTACCTTGTAAGCGCAACTCCTCCTAAACAGCTTATTGGATTTTTATGAAACTTTACACAGTTGTAATACACTACCTGCAGATGTTCTTGGTTAGTTTATTTTGGAGATGGGATGTTGTCTCCTTGACATAACTCCATATCCGTTCATTTTTCATAGGTAACTTGCTAATATACCTGTATTCCAAAGTTTGAACATCATAGTATTGCAAGCGGGGAGTATCACTCAGTGAGGTCACTCACAGTTCTAGTATTTCTTTATTATATTATTATGTCTCCCCTTCGAACGAAGGGAGACATATTGTTTTAGTCTGATTTTTTCTTCTGCTTCTTCTCAGCGAAGCTTGTCCGGACCATAACTTTTTTGTCTTTCCAGATAGGTCAATTATATTTGGTATGTGGGTGCATGACCATAAGGCGGTGTGTCGCGTACCGTGATGACCTTCGTTGGACCTTAACCTTTGACCTCAAGGTCAAATAATTGTTTTTTAAATAGTATCACTTGCTAAGGGGAGACATAAGTTTTAGGTATCTAAAACAGTTCTTCCTAGTTATTTGTTATGCAGGGCTCACCACACTTAGTTAAAACAGGGTGACTTGACTTCTCTCTTCATTGACTTGAGGGAGAAGAGAGGGAAAATCTGGGAGACTTCTTAATAGCTAGAAAAATTTTAACATTTCTTCCCCACTACCGCATGTCCCCTTACTTTCACAAAACAAATGTGCTGCATAAAGATCTTAAAGTTAAGAGGATGTAATCAATGTGTTTGGAATGAAATATTGAATATCAAGCCCTGTACACGTCAAATTTCAGGAAGATGGCAGCTCCTTTTACATGAATATTGAAGATTATTGGTGAAAAAATACCGACTTTTTTTATTGTTTTTTTGTTTTGTTTTTTATATCAGTGAGCACTTTTATCTCTGTAATATATATAGTAGATTTTTGTACACAGATGGTTTATACCTGATATATCATTCACATGGTTATTGTAGAACACCATTAAAATAATGTAATCTGAAACATTAAATAGAAAAAATATTAACAATTGGACATTGTGTACTATTAATAAGAAAGTAATGTTTTATTAATTTAGATTTTAGAAAGTAGAGAAACAGGAGATGAAGATGCAGTTATGGTTTCACACTTAGTAAGTTTATACTTTATAACAAAGTTTACCTATGCTTTGTTATGTTACATGTCAATATGATATTTCTCCTATTGGAAGTATTTTGTCTTGGTCGGTGGTTTTCTCCAGGTACTCCAATAAAACTGACCGCCACGATATAGCTGAAATATTGTTGAAAGTGGCATTAAACACCATAACCCTAACCCCCTAATGGCTTATTGGAGGTGCTAAATGGGGAAATGGAATAATTTGAACATTATGCTTGTTTGTCATGCTTGATTATGGTAGTAGTACTTATTAGTAATGTGTCCGCTGTGATGTCATCCGTCACAAATATTTTTCATTACAGGACACATGTGAAATCATAATAGAACGTTGACAACAGATGAATATTCAATTATTTTCCCCCATCGTTTTCTGTATGAATAGGATTAAAGTTGCCCAAATGAGGTTTCAAGTGTCCAAATTTAATTTCTTTTCTTGTCAGAAATATTAGAAACAATTTTTCAAGAACAGAAAATATGTCACACCATTATTTTCCATTTAGTGTTTTTTCTTCTTGTTTAATCCTTTTTGAAGCTGATGAAGAAAATGACATAGAAATATTTTTGTTTTTGTCTAAATAAAATAATTCTTGTGATGTAAATATTATCCTTCAAATATTATACTCTACAGTCAACCAGTTGTTGAATAACTGTGAAAATCAGTATTGAATTCGGGTATTGAAGGTGTTTAAATTAATATATTTATTAAATTTATTCACGCCACGATATAGCTGAAATACTGCTAAGGTTGGCATTAAACACCAATCATTCAATCAATCAATATTGAAGTAGGAAAAGAATGGCATTTTCTCTGAATTATTTATCACTGTAATCAATCTGTAGAACATTCTAAGCTTTGTTATTTTTGTAGAATTTCGTGGACTTGGCTGGGTCAGAGAAAGCACACGAAAATTCTGGTGAACGATATAAAGAAGGATGTGCCATCAATAAAAGTTTGTTTATGTTGGGGACAGTTATCAGCAAACTTAGTGATGGTGTTGGGTAAGATATTTCTTATTGAGGGCATTTATGCTGGGGCCAATATAAGTAAGTGTTCTAGACATTCTTACCCAGGTTAACCTTTGCTTATTCAGCCATATTTTATTTCTGTTTAACATCAGGGAGAATCAAATCTTGACCCATAATTAGGTTTTGCAATCACAGACAATCTGTCATCAGTTTGTTTGCATACTATTGCCACGACACACCATAAAAAACATTTTAGAAAGATTCCTTATTTTAGTTGTTGCAATAATACCAGTTCCATAAAAAAGCATACACACAAAAATAGATGACAAAAAACTTTCCCATCCCCCAACTCTTGATTAATGCTTCTGGGTGAAGACAGTTTTTATGATTGTTTTATAACCATTGATTGATTTGGCACAGACTAAACATGGGTAATTGTATTCAAATAATTGTTTCCCACCATCCCTCCCATCAAAAGACATGTAGCACTAGTTCCTTATGATTAAATGATTTCTCCATAACATTACAAATCAACTGGGTTCAAGTATATTTCAAACTATTTTTAGGCTTGTCCAGTAACTGATCCCCTTCAAAATAATGTTTAAAGGGGAGAATTCGATATTTTGTTGAAATTGAAATTAAGCATCTATAATCCTATATAGTATTTAGTTGGAGTAGAGGCAGATGGACAATGTATTACTGTTTTTATATTACTGATTTATAAAATATAATATCTATTTGTTGTATAGTCATCAACATATAGGATATAGAGATTCTAAACTGACAAGGATATTACAGAATGCCATTGGTGGAAATTCTAAGACTGCTATTATAGCCACTATAACACCAGCATCTTTAGAAGAGTCACACAGTACCTTACGGGTAAGGGATGAATTTATATATATATATATATATATATATATATGGGGAACAGGACAAAAGCCCCCAGACAAAAAGCCCCCCCGATATTGAAATAATCATACAATCTTATTACATTTGTTTTATATTGATGGTGATATTAAAAGATATCTTAAAGAATTAATACAAAAAAATAAAATACTTTAAAAACATATTTTTCCACATTTTGTTCATTGTTCATTTTTAAGTTCATTTATAAAGTGTAAATTAAAAAAAACACTACTTGATTGTTTAAATTAAAATTTATCAGGTAAAGTTAGTCAGGAATTGTTTTTATTGATAAACAGTTTAATTGATAATTACCTTTTTAACCTTTGAAGTTATTAAAAGTAATGAGTGAGTTATTTTCTCGTCATGTTTGATAAATGATAATTTTTATTTTTGTTTTTACTTTCTTTGATGAGGGTTATTATGAATACTTCAATTGTGTATGATATCTTCATGTTCCAAAAGTAACTTATTATGAAAAATGGTATTAAAAAATAATGTAAATACATAAATAGCATTCCATTAAGTCCAAAATGTGTGCAAAGATACAAATGTGGTTTGTGGTAAAATACAGAGGTACAACGTACAATGAATTAAAATACAGATCAGTAAAAAAAATTCTTGAATCATGTTATAAACCACAATTTTGTTTCCATATACGAACAACTAAACAAAGACACAAAAAAACATTAACATATACTTTTCATTATTGGAGGGCTTTTTGTTAGGGGGCTTTTGTCCTAGACCCATATATATGAAATTAAATATATACTGCATGCAGGGCTCAAAAATAGCAAGCAGGCAAATTTTTAATTGAAATTTCCATTTACCTAATTTTTGCTAGTGCTTAAATAATTATTAGCATAATTTTGCTAATTGTAAAAAAGTATGTGTTCTGAATCGATTCTGAATAATGACAAATGTCTAAAGTTTTATTTTGGTCCTATTGCATTTTTTACAATGTCTTTGTAATAAATGTCGGGTAAAACCTGAGTGTCTATATTGGCCCTATGTAAAACTCGAAAATATACGAACAACCATTTTGGTTCCCGATTTCTAACATAATAATCTGGTGGTAGATTTTCCAGTTCAAGTAACCTGTTGGTGAGCAAAATGTAAAAGCAAACAATTCATGACGACCACGATATATTTCTAAAATTTACTGTATTGCATGGCTTTTATTTACTGACAGAACAACTATAAAGTACATTGTATCTGTTTATAATAAAAATAGAACTAGAGTCTGGAGACAAACATGTGATTTAAACTCAAGAAAAAAGTTCAAGCTAAAAGTTATTAACTAAAATTATTTCATCTTCTTAAAAAAGTTCTTTAAAACTGAAGAAATAATTTGTGAACTAACTTCAGCATGTACGATCAACATTTAAGATTTCAATAGACAAAATGCAGTTCCACTATACCTTTAGGTAACATCTCAATGGAAAGGTCTAAGTAGTAATTACTAATTCATTCAAACCTAAAAGTATATAATTGTTTATTTTTTCTTCTTTTTTTACTGTGTAGGTAATAATTACTGCAATAAACATTTTTCTTACATGTGTTTTATCAAGGCAAACGAATAATATTATTGTTTAATTAACATCTTGTTTTGTTACAGTTTGCATCTCGTGCGAAGACCATTAAAAATACACCACATGTTAATGAGACTTTATCTGATGCCGCTTTGTTAAAGAACAGTAGGAAAGAAATACACAGTCTACAACAGAAGATAAATGCTGTAAATATGATTTAATCTTCATACTGCAGCAATTGGAATCAACTTTGCAATTCCCAATGTTGTCTTGATCCAGCAAAAAAACATGCCACCTTAGACAAGTCTAGTTTCTGTTCCAAATGCAACAACAAAAAATTAAATACAGAGAGATACTTTTTAATAATTTGTTTCATGTTTGTGATATCGAAATTAGCACCCAAAAAAATGTACAAGCATAAAAAGCTATGCTAGCAACATTTGTCTAGGTATTTATTAAAATCCAACAGATATATATTACTAATACCTTTTAAAAGTGGATAGATTAATACACACCAAAATAAAAAGATAAAAATATAGGTATCCAAGCTATATTTACCCACATTGTCAGCAGTGAATATTGGTCTAGGAACTGCTTTCTTGTTGTGTCTGTCTCCAAGATGGCTGCTTTTTATAAAAATAGAAATTTATTTAAATAGCCAAAGATACAGGTGTGATCCTCAGGTGGTAGTTTACAAAGTGTTAATCCCTAGTTCTAATTAGAATTTTCACATGGCTGTCAGTACCAGTAGTGCATTCTGATTGGCTGAAATTTAAAAAATCTTCTCAGAAACAGCTTAGAAGATTAAATTGTCATTCATAAGATGGTTACTAGTTGGATCAAAAATCAAAGATGACCAATACCACAACTTAGTTTCACTTAGATCTCTAGGAAATAAATGCAATACCTTTCCCCCAGAAATTGTTGGGTATATTAAAATGAAATTCATGCACAAATGATGATAGAATAAACCTCTACCAGACTTGCCAATCTGAAATCCAAGACCATTAAAAACAGCTTCTTTTCAGAAACCCATCCACACATATAAACCAATTCATCCACAAATGATATTAGGGTAGACCCTCTTCAACTTTTGTTGTTGATCTGAAATCCCAGATGACTGCCACAATATAACTGAAATATTATTGAAACTGGTGTTAAATACCATTCCTCCCTTCTCTCCCCAGATGACCATAATCGTTTTTTGAGGTATTTCAGATATTTTTGTTCATTACCTATATAGAACAGGTGAACAATTGTTGATCTGGGGATTATTTATGTTTTAGTTGGAATCTATGGATGTCCTAGTACAGATATTTTTGGTCATTACCTATATAGAACAGGTGAACAATTGTTGATCTGGGGATTATTTATGTTTTAGTTGTAGTCTATGGATGTCCTGACTCCTGGTACAGATATTTTTGGTCATTACCTATATAGAACAGGTGAACAATTGTTGATCTGGGGATTATTTATGTTTTAGTTGGAATCTATGGATGTCCTGGTACAGATATTTTTGGTCATTACCTATATAGAACAGGTGAACAATTGTTGATCTGGGGATTATTTATGTTTTAGTTGGAGTCTATGGATGTCCTGGTACAGATATTTTTGTTCATTACCTATATAGAACAGGTGAACAATTGTTGATCTGGGGATTATTTATGATTTAGTTGGAATCTATGGATGTCCTGGTACAGATATTTTTGTTCATTACCTATATAGAGCAGGTGAACAATTGTTGATCTGGGGATTATTTATGTTTTAGTTGGAATCTATGGATGTCCTGGTACAGATATTTTTGTTCATTACCTATATAGAACAGGTGAACAATTGTTGATCTGGGGATTATTTATGTTTTAGTTGGAGTCTATGGATGTCCTGGTACAGATATTTTTGTTCATTACCTATATAGAGCAGGTGAACAATTCTTGATCTGGGGATTATTTATGTTTTAGTTGGAGTCTATGGATGTCCTGGTACAGATATTTTGTTCATTACCTATATAGAACAGGTGAACAATTGTTGATCTGGGGATTATTTATGTTTTAGTTGGAATCTATGGATGTCCTGGTACAGATATTTTTGGTCATTACCTATATAGAACAGGTGAACAATTGTTGATCTGGGGATTATTTATGTTTTAGTTGGAGTCTATGGATGTCCTGGTACAGATATTTTTGTTCATTACCTATATAGAACAGGTGAACAATTGTTGATCTGGGGATTATTTATGTTTTAGTTGGAATCTATGGATGTCCTGGTACAGATATTTTTGGTCATTACCTATATAGAGCAGGTGAACAATTGTTGATCAGGGGATTATTTATGATTTAGTTTGAGTCTATGGATGTCCTGGTACAGATATTTTTGGTCATTACCTATATAGAGCAGGTGAACAATTCTTGATCTGGGGATTATTTATGTTTTAGTTGGAGTCTATGGATGTCCTGGTACAGATATTTTTGTTCATTACCTATATAGAGCAGGTGAACAATTCTTGATCTGGGGATTATTTATGTTTTAGTTGGAGTGTATGGATGTCCTGGTACAGATATTTTTTGTTCATTACCTATATAGAACAGGTGAACAATTCTTGATCTGGGGATTATTTATGTTTTAGTTGGAGATTATTTATGTTTTAGTTGTAGTCTATGGACGTCCTGGTACAGATATTTTGTCCATTACCTATATAGAACAGGTGAACAATTGTTGATCTGGGGATTATTTATGTCTTAGTTGGAGTCTATGGATGTCCTGGTACAGATATTTTTGTTCATTACCTATATAGAACAGGTGAACAATTGTTGATCTGGGGATTATTTATGTTTTAGTTGGAGTGTATGGATGTCCTGACTCCTGGTACAGATATTTTTTGTTCATTACCTATATAGAACAGGTGAACAATTCTTGATCTGGGGATTATTTATGTTTTAGTTGGAGATTATTTATGTTTTAGCTGTAGTCTATGGATGTCCTGGTACAGATATTTTTTGTTCATTACCTATATAGAACAGGTGAACAATTGTTGATCTGGGGATTATTTATGTTTTAGTTGGAGTCTATGGATGTCCTGGTACAGATATTTTTTGTTCATTACCTATATAGAACAGGTGAACAATTCTTGATCTGGGGATTATTTATGTTTTAGTTGGAGATTATTTATGTTTTAGCTGTAGTCTATGGATGTCCTGGTACAGATATTTTTTGTTCATTACCTATATAGAACAGGTGAACAATTCTTGATCTGGGGATTATTTATGTTTTAGTTGTAGTCTATGGATGTCCTGGTACAGATATTTTTGTCCATTACCTATATAGAACAGGTGAACAATTGTTGATCTGGGGATTATTTATGTTTTAGTTGGAGTCTATGGATGTCCTGGTACAGATATTTTTGTTCATTACCTATATAGAGCAGGTGAACAATTCTTGATCTGGGGATTATTTATGTTTTAGTTGGAGTCTATGGATGTCCTGGTACAGATATTTTGTTCATTACCTATATAGAACAGGTGAACAATTGTTGATCTGGGGATTATTTATGTTTTAGTTGGAATCTATGGATGTCCTGGTACAGATATTTTTGGTCATTACCTATATAGAGCAGGTGAACAATTCTTGATCTGGGGATTATTTATGTTTTAGTTGGAGTCTATGGATGTCCTGGTACAGATATTTTTGTTCATTACCTATATAGAGCAGGTGAACAATTCTTGATCTGGGGATTATTTATGTTTTAGTTGGAGTGTATGGATGTCCTGGTACAGATATTTTTTGTTCATTACCTATATAGAACAGGTGAACAATTCTTGATCTGGGGATTATTTATGTTTTAGTTGGAGATTATTTATGTTTTAGTTGTAGTCTATGGATGTCCTGGTACAGATATTTTTGTCCATTACCTATATAGAACAGGTGAACAATTGTTGATCTGGGGATTATTTATGTCTTAGTTGGAGTCTATGGATGTCCTGGTACAGATATTTTTGTTCATTACCTATATAGAACAGGTGAACAATTGTTGATCTGGGGATTATTTATGTTTTAGTTGGAGTGTATGGATGTCCTGACTCCTGGTACAGATATTTTTTGTTCATTACCTATATAGAACAGGTGAACAATTCTTGATCTGGGGATTATTTATGTTTTAGTTGGAGATTATTTATGTTTTAGCTGTAGTCTATGGATGTCCTGGTACAGATATTTTTTGTTCATTACCTATATAGAACAGGTGAACAATTGTTGATCTGGGGATTATTTATGTTTTAGTTGGAGTCTATGGATGTCCTGGTACAGATATTTTTTGTTCATTACCTATATAGAACAGGTGAACAATTCTTGATCTGGGGATTATTTATGTTTTAGTTGGAGATTATTTATGTTTTAGTTGGAGATTATTTATGTTTTAGCTGTAGTCTATGGATGTCCTGGTACAGATATTTTTTGTTCATTACCTATATAGAACAGGTGAACAATTCTTGATCTGGGGATTATTTATGTTTTAGTTGGAGATTATTTATGTTTTAGTTGTAGTCTATGGATGTCCTGGTACAAATATTTTTGTCCATTACCTATATAGAACAGGTGAACAATTGTTGATCTGGGGATTATTTATGTTTTAGTTGGAGTCTATGGATGTCCTGGTACAGATATTTTTGTTCATTACCTATATAGAGCAGGTGAACAATTCTTGATCTGGGGATTATTTATGTTTTAGTTGGAGTCTATGGATGTCCTGGTACAGATATTTTTGTTCATTACCTATATAGAACAGGTGAACAATTGTTGATCTGGTGATTATTTATGTTTTAGTTGAAGTCTATGGATGTCCTGGTACAGATATTTTTGTTCATTACCTATATAGAACAGGTGAACAATTCTTGATCTGGGGATTATTTATGTTTTAGTTGGAGATTATTTATGTTTTAGTTGTAGTCTATGGATGTCCTGGTACAGATATTTTTGTCCATTACCTATATAGAACAGGTGAACAATTGTTGATCTGGGGATTATTTATGTTTTAGTTGGAGTCTATGGATGTCCTGGTACAGATATTTTTGTTCATTACCTATATAGAGCAGGTGAACAATTCTTGATCTGGGGATTATTTATGTTTTAGTTGGAGTCTATGGATGTCCTGGTACAGATATTTTTTGTTCATTACCTATATAGAACAGGTGAACAATTCTTGATCTGGGGATTATTTATGTTTTAGTTGGAGATTATTTATGTTTTAGTTGTAGTCTATGGATGTCCTGGTACAGATATTTTTGTCCATTACCTATATAGAACAGGTGAACAAGTCAATTGTTGATCTGGGGATTATTTATGTTTTAGTTGGAGTCTATGGATGTCCTGGTACAGAAATTTTTTGTTCATTACCTATATAGAGCAGGTGAACAATTCTTGATCTGGGGATTATTTATGTTTTAGTTGGAGTGTATGGATGTCCTGGTACAGATATTTTTTGTTCATGACCTATATGGAGCAGGTGAACAATTGTTGATCTGGGGATTATTTATGATTTAGTTGGAGATTATTTATGTTTTAGTTGTAGTCTATGGATGTCCTGACTCCTGGTACAGATATTTTTGGTCATTACCTATATAGAACAGGTGAACAATTGTTGATCTGGGGATTATTTATGATTTAGTTGGAGTCTATTGATGTCCTGGTACAGATATTTTTGTTCATTACCTATATAGAGCAGGTGAACAATTGTTGATCTGGGGATTATTTATGTTTTAGTTGGAATCTATGGATGTCCTGGTACAGATATTTTTGTTCATTACCTATATAGAACAGGTGAACAATTGTTGATCTGGGGATTATTTATGTTTTAGTTGGAATCTATGGATGTCCTGGTACAGATATTTTTGTTCATTACCTATATAGAACAGGTGAACAATTGTTGATCTGGGGATTATTTATGTTTTAGTTGGAATCTATGGATGTCCTGGTACAGATATTTTTGTTCATTACCTATATAGAACAGGTGAACAATTGTTGATCTAGGGATTATTTATGTTTTAGTTGGAGTCTATTGATGTCCTGGTACAGATATTTTTGTTCATTACCTATATAGAACAGGTGAACAATTGTTGATCTAGGGATTATTTATGTTTTAGTTGGAGTCTATTGATGTCCTGGTACAGATATTTTTGTTCATTACCTATATAGAACAGGTGAACAATTCTTGATCTGGGGATTATTTATGTTTTAGTTGGAGATTATTTATGTTTTAGTTGTAGTCTATGGATGTCCTGGTACAGATATTTTTTGTTCATTACCTATATAGAACAGGTGAACAATTCTTGATATGGGGATTATTTATGTTTTAGTTGGAGTCTATGGATGTCCTGGTACAAAAAGAAGAGCTTCAGAAAAAACTGGAAGAGAAGATGGAGGCAGAAAGAAAACAGACGGAAACTATCGAAAAGTTGAAACAATTTATTATAAAGGCAGGTTCAGACAATGATGAAGAAGCTACTTATAAGGTAAGCTGACATATTTATACCTCAACATACATTTTTGACTTTTTTTGTGACCGAGATAAATTCTATTAAAGCCTTTTACAAGAAACCTTTCTTTATCGACCTTTAATAAGAGAACATCCTTTTTTGTGAGACTACATTATTTTAAAAAAGATGACAAAGAAAACTTATTTTTCAGCTAATCGTGGCTTATTTATATTTAAAAAAAAATCAGTTCTGTGGTTCATACACCTTTTTTGTTACAAAAATCTATGACTTTTTCATGACTTTTCCAGGACATTTTGACAATTTTCTATGACCAAATTCTAGGAAGACATATACAAGTTTTACATAGAATATTAAGCGAAAAGACGATGTTTTCACTTCCATGAATGGTATTCATTATAACAACTATAATATGATTCACCAAGTGTCATTTTACGTGCTATCAAGCTGTCTGAAAACATGTGTTGAAATACAGGTACCGTGTCTGTGCAACTACTGAATGAAAAGTGTCATTTTACCATGTTGAGAGTCCACAATATTTTGGCTTTGATGACATCTGTGGTGGCAACAGATTCTTTCATAATGTTTCTTGAAGTACATGTATTTGCAATTTTCTGTGGCTGGGTAGACTTAAAGCAATCTGATAACACTAAGTTACCTGCCATCTTTGTTTCTAAATAGAGGTGTTTATTTGACCAAGGATTTATATAGTAAGAAGGATATGAAACTCATATTTTCTCGTTTTATCTGGCGTGGTGAGATTTTATGCTACTCACGTTGATTTTTTCTGTATCACTCCTCATACACGTAAAATAAAAAAAAGTAGAGTTTCATACATCTAAAAACATATCAAAAATGATAAAACAAAGCAACTAATCACGCCAAGTTTTGTGGTATACATTGAATACACTCTAAACTACACATTTATACACTTTGGTATGTCAATTTCGTGTAAACAATGCAGTTTATTGATTTCTAATTAGGCCACCCAGAACGCCGTCATTTCGACAAATGATGTAAACAATCCTTAATAAATACAAATTGGGAGCACTGTTTTCAATAAAACTCCTTCTTAACATTGAAAAATATTATATTATCACAAAAATGACGGCTCCGCTTCAATATTCGGTATGATGAGTGAAGAGGAGTTAGAAATTTAAATTCGAGCTTTGACAGCCCATGAAGGTCAAAAGGGCAAATTGATTAATGTCAATTATTGATGAGATATGGGTGATACATCTACAAAAAGTCGATACTTTATCAATGATTGGTATTTAGAACAAATATTTTCACTTTATTCCTGTAATTATGGTTTTATATACTTACAAATACTAGTTTAGAATGTTGAAGCGATGAAAATTTCCACCGTTAATCGAGGCACATGCATCGTCAACGAATTGCACTATGGGTAATCTTGCCACGCAACATACTTACATACAATCTATGTTAAATCTCCCAAGATTCATATCCTTCTTATTATATAAATCCTTGGGTCAATGGAGTAAATAAAGTTCGTTCTCTACACACAAATCTGATGGTAATAAAATGTTTACACAATTGACAAGAATTTCATGACTTTTCCATGACTCACCAGAATTTCAAGGCCTTTATGACTTTTCCAGGATTCCATGACCCGTATGAAACCTGTGTTCCTTAATTATTTAATGTTGAGTTAATGTTCATGATTATTCAAGGAAATTTTATATTCTGTGGAAAATATTTGATTATGATTATATCTGTGTTGATTTAGACAAAAAATGCCCAAAGGACCATAAATTTTTACACAATGCTTTGACCATAATACAAAAGTTCAATTTTGGCTGATACTCCTTTTTACAGTTCCAAAGTTATGTCCCCATTTTCTTTAGCTAGAAACTGAGGTACTCATGTATTCTATTTTTTGTTACAGAAATTAAAAAGGAGAAGAGAAACATGGTGCCCTGGAAAAGCACAGGAATCAGTACAGGATGCTGCTGGAGGTTATTTTCTTTTATTATACCTCAGATTATTATTTTTTTCTACAATTAAATTTGGTCTTTTGTAGTTTTTTCCGGGAACAGGACAAAAGCCCCCTGACAAAAAAGCCCCTCAAATAATGAAATAATAAAACAATCTTATCACATTTGTTTTATATTGATGGTGATATTAAAAGATATCTTAAAGAATTAATACAAAAAAATAAAATACTTTAAAAACATATTTTTCCACATTTTATTCATTGTTATGTTCATTTATAAAGTGTAAATTAAACAGGTAAAGTTAATCAGGAATTATTTTTATTGATAAATATAGATTCTCCTTCAGTTGCCCGTGGGTTACGATATTTCTCCACTCAAGAAAGTTGAATTTAAAAATTTAAATTTAACTCTTGAGAGTGGAGAAATATCGTTTCTCTAATTCTTGTTCAATTTCACACTTCTCAACCCATGTGAGAAGAAATCGATAATCAACGTGTGGATCACTTTGTTCTCAGTCGCTGATTGGTCAATTACGCAATGATGTCTCAACCCGTGGGTGAGATAAGGTTACGTTTTGCAAAATGTCATTGTGTCAATAAAATCGTGTAATTAACCGTAATTAACCGTACCGTCATCAAGAACCCCTCATCTGGAATCTTGTCCCTTCTCCATCATTGTTTCAAAAACATTCCTTAACGGGTGTAACGTCAATTGAAGTATGCGTCAGTGACGTCATTGGACGTCGATTTGAGAAAGTGAAAAACGGCCATATATTTTGTTAAATTAGTAAGAAAAAGAATCAAGCAAATTTTTAGTGGTTCATTAGAGAAACAATCTCTAGCATTGTTTCCCGTTTATTACGATAATTTCTCAAATCTCGATAGTTAAATTTTCACATTCTAAAGTTCTCGGTAAACCTCGAACTTTAAAATGTGAAAATTTAACTATCGAGATTTGAGAAATTATCGTAATAAACGGGAAACAATGTTAGAGACTATATAACCCACATGGGCAACTGAAGGAGAATTTGTTTCTCCCATTATTTAACACAAACTTTATTTCAAACGAGTCAAATGTGGGGAAAGGCACGAGACATTTTAATCCTCTAGAGGATTACAGATTTTTCCACCACTGGTTCAGAGGGGTTAAAACGCCGTAATAATGGGAGAAACAATAATTATCTTTTCAACCTTTGAAGTTCTTTATAAGTAATGAGTGAGTTATTTGCTCACTTTTTTTTTTTTTTTTTTTTTTTTTTTACAGTTGACTCATTGTCTCGAAGTCGGTTGAGTCAAATTTTTATCGAAGTCCCGAACTTCGTTGTGTATAAATATATATAATTTGACTCCTGTTGAGTCGAATTCGGATGAGTCGAAATTTTGGTTGTCTCGAATAAAAGTTTTGGTCCCGTGATGTAGAAAGCCATATTATTTACATTCATTAAGTCTAATTTACCTGTCAAAACATGTGTATTACCTTGGGATTAAAATCGGATCACAGGTGAAACATCCGGTGATTGACTGACATTTTTACCTACATGTAATAGGCTATTTCACATGTTTATTTCACAATCTGTCAAATTAATTAGTGATAATATTTGAATTGGCTTGGTATTATGACACAGGTTAGATGTGTACAATCAAAAATTATCGATTCATAATAAATGCGCTCGGGTCGGCATACATCAATGATTATGAAAAGTACACAAAGGAAGCGTTTTATCTATTGAATTATTTGTCGTAAATTAATTTTGATTAAAGAAGAATAGTTTTCTTCTACACTTTATTGAATAATAAAAACACACAATTTATTGTAAATAAACAGTATTGCACAAAGAAAAATACGTCATGATGGGTGAAGTTTAATGACAATGCAACAGCTGAAAAGCATAAACAAAACAGATAAACATATTCATACACACAAAAAAAGATATCTAGAAGTTATCAGTCGTTCCACTACATTCAGAGAATTTAACAGAGAGAAAAAAACAGCAACAAAAACATTGAATATGTTTAAAATCGTTCCAAGAATAGGGACATGCGATGCTGGTTTTAGCTCTTCAAAATTTCGCTCGAGTTGTCTCCCTTTCGTCGTTAAACAAACTACACTTCCGGTATTTTCGTAGCTCCTCTTGAGTCGAACTATAGTTGACTCAAATTTTTTCCATGGTCCCATCGAATTCGAGATAACGAGAGTCAACTGTACTATGATTTTTTGAAGATAAAACAACTTTATTTTAGTTTTTACTTTTTTTGATGAGGGTTATTATAATTCTTAAACAAATACTTCAATTGTATGATATCTTCATGTTCCAAAAATAAATGAATTAAAATACATGTTATAAAATATAAAGAAAATTTTACATATCTAAACAGTTAAACAAAGACAGAAAAAAAATATATGAAACAAAAAGCATTAACTTATACTCTTTATTCGCCCGTCTCAAGACGGGCCATATTATTTGATTGGGTATGGAGGGCGTCCACACAGGTTTCCGCACAATAACTTTAGTTCTGGGGGGGGGGGGGGGATTTTGTCCTAGACCCTGTTTTTTTCCAAGTTTGAACTATTGTCGAATCAAAAGTTTTCAAGACTATAAATTTACCAGTGCTGACAAATTCACTACTTTGACCAGATTTTTAATGTTGCATCATGATTGGATGAAGCATTTATATATTTATTCAGAACACTGACATTATTATTATTAGTATGGACCAACCAGAAAATGTTTTGGTTCCAAGGCCTTTCTGGATTTGCAATTCAACAATTCAACAAATCAACCATACATTTCTTTTTCCAAAAGTAGAAATTTCTTAAAACTTGAATTATTACTATAAATATTTCATGACAAACATATAAATTGTGTAAAAAGTTTGTTTACTGTCTTGTTTAAAATTATGTTGTTTATTATTGTTGAATTATTGATAATAAGGGAGACATATTGTTTTAGTCTGATTTTTTCTTCCGCTTCCGCTTCTTCTGCTTCTTCTCAGTGAAGCTTGTCCGGACCATAACTCTTTTGTCTTTCCAGATAGGTCAATCATATTTGGTATGTGGTTGCATGATCGTAAGGCGGTGTGTCGCATACAGTAATGACCTTCGTGGGACCTTAACCTTTGACCTCAAGGTCAAATAATTGTTTTTTAGATAGTATTTATTTGGTATGTGGGTGCATGACAATAAGGCGGTGTGTCACATACCGTAATGACCTTTGTGGGACCTTGACCTTTGACCTCAAAGTCAAATAATTGTTTTTTAAATAGTATTTTCTTCTCCGGGCCATAATTTTTTTGTCTTTCGAGATAGGTCAATGATATTTGGTATGTGGGTGCATGACCATAAGGCGGTGTGTCGTGTACCATAATGACCTTTGTGGGACCTTGACCTTTGACCTGAAGGTCAAATAATTGTTTTTTTAAATAATATTTATTTGGTATGGGTGCATGACCATAAGGTGGTGTGTCGTATACCTTAATGACCTTCGTGGGACCTTGACCTTTGACCTCAAGGTCAAATAATTGTTTTTTAAATAGTATTTTCTTGCCCGGGCCATAACTTTTTTGTCTTTCGAGATAGGTTGTTGTACAGATGGCCGCAATAAGGGGAGACATAAGTTTTAGGTATCTAAAACAGTTCTTCCTAGTTAAATTTTGAATTTCACTGTACATAATGTAGACATTTAGCAAAAAAGAACAACAAGCAATTTCCACTAATAAATTAATACAATTAGATGTATAGAAACACACTTGAAAAGAGAAAAAGACATACAAAACAAAAAATATTATAATTGTGTTAAGAAAGTCTGTGATTTTTCGCTACGAAAAAATACTTACTGACTGGGTATGAGTGTAATAGCAAGTTTGCTACACCCCGTCACCTCTGGCAGAATGCAGTGTCTCGGAGGACAACAAACATGCTATACCCTCTAAATATTTTGCATTACAAAACTCTCAGCACTATTAATACTATTGAAGAATATGAATTATTTATTTTAACATGTATACAATATCTGCTATTTTTACTTGTTCCTACACAAATATTTGGGTATAAGACACATTGACCACCAACAATGATGAGTTTCCATGTTGTTTATGATACTTAATTAACAGTATAATTGTTTAGCAGGTAAATTTGCTCGTGATTTGAATGGAAAGGGCTTTAAGACGTTAGATGTAGAATTTACACGACCAGTAATTGCAAAATCTTTTGTCACATCACGTCACGAGGAGAGCAATTTGACAGGTATTTACTATGATTTTAGAAAATATGTACAATTATCTAGGTGATTAATTCTTCATGTTCAAACCGCATCGGTGGCATAATGGTTATCGTGCTTGCCATGAGTGCGGTAGATCGTGGGTTCGAACCCCGGTCAGGTCAAACCAAAGACTATAAAATTGGTATTTATTGCTTCTCCGCTAAGGAGAAAGAGCACAGATTGGTTGGCTCGAAATCAGAATATTGTGTCCGAGTGGAGCAACATGTCTACTCACAGACTGTTGTTTTAGTGAGCTAGCACTATAAAAATCCAACTCAGCATGTTGGTCTAGAACAAAGCGGACCTCATCATCATCTCATTGAAAATTAACATGTTCTTGCCATAATATAGCTGAAAAATTGCTGAGTTGGCGTTAAACAACGATCACTCATTTACTCACTCTTTATGTTCATTACATTTAGGTCATTATTGACACAAGCTTACAAAGGAAGATCATAAGGGAATATTTGTTCTGGTAGAAATTTGTTCAAATATAATTCTTGAACAGTTCTGACAAACTGACATACAGAATTTGATAGCCTCAGTCTGAGATTCTATTTAAATATAAAATACATAGATTAGTCTATGGATGTTTTTTGTCACTTTCGACAATACTTGAGTTATATCATGGTGGTAATGATAATGGAAACCATGGAAACCACAGATCTACTGCAAGTCACTGACGAACTTTATTACATAAGGTTGTATCAAGTACACCTTTCCTGTGAGCGTGAATCTAACTCACAACTTTAGTGGTTATGGGCAATGATTTCAAATACCATATGATAATCACAATATTTTAATACTAAGTGTAATATTATACAAATATATCCTGTTAGTGAGGGTTATTTGCGAAAAATATCGGTTGAGAGGAGAGGCAGCTTGGGAAATTTGCCTATCCTCTCAACCGGTATTTTTCGCAAATAACCCTTACTAAAAGAACATACTGTGAAAGTACTTTTCTTCGTGGGTATCAATTTTCGTGGTTTGGTTAAAATTTACAAGTTCGTGGATTCGTAAATTCGTGGATTTTGTGTTTGTACCCAAAATAAAATTTGTGTATTTTATATTTTCAACATAGTTTCATTGGTAGCAAATCTACGAGAAAGCTTCAATTTATTAGACAGATGAGCCGTAGAATTATGTAATCGGAAGTGGAACATGGATATTAAAGTGTTCATTTTGACAGTAGTAGAAAATTCGTAAAAAAAAAATTAAATTTAGCAGAATTCATTTTATCGAATTTGAAAATAAAAAAAAAATCGTCTGAAATTTATTTATTAGCAAATACACTAGCAATTTCCTTCAATATATATTAAATTCTTCTATATACATAAAATATACATAAAATGAGTAGTTCCACAAGTCTGACGGGCCTGTGAAAAAAAAGTCATATAGTTTCAAAAGTTGATTTCATAAGATATTGTGTGTAGATATTTAGTTTATTGTTCTCCGTTTTCAGTTGCTGCCGAGTCAATGAAAAAAATGGGTAGGCAAACAAGTCCTTTTAAGAATTTCCGATATTCGAAATAGATTTAGGTGTGTCTGTTTTTTGCAATTTGATTGGTTGATATTTTTACCATCATGTATGTTTTAAAAAAGGACGAGATTCAGGAGAAGCAGTGCTCACGTTAGAGGGCGAAGTAGTTACCTTGTGAAGGTTGACTTCGATTTCTCGTTGGTCAAAAGCGAAGTTCAAGTAGCCTTGTAATTTTGAAGAGTCACCCTATGTTGCCCGCGTATTTTTGCCACATGCCATTTATGAAAATATCGACATCGTGTTTATTGAATTCTATGGTATTCATTAATTATTTTGAAAGTGACTTTCTTGAAAAGTAATCCATTTCGGTTTAAAGAAATTTTAATTTCTTTCGATATCAAATTAAAATGGCACCACGAGAAAGGGGGTGCAATCAGACACTGTGCTACGGGAAATGTTGATCGAAGCTACTTTTAACCAAACAAACTTTTGATTTATTTTTTTCTCAATCCTGTGACATAAAGTCTGAGTTCTCATATATAATATGTTCATATTTGAGAAGGTTGGTCATTCAAAATTCGTTGAAATGCACGGAGACACTTCAGATTTTTTTCGATCCGCTTCCAAATCCGATCGGTATTTTTATTATTAATTGCGATCTGTTTATAGAACTGTTGCTGACCGACCTGTGTCTACGTTAATACCTCTGCAGTTAGAAAATAGACTTTGAACTACAGTAGTTTTGTTCCATTGTTGCACTCTGATTTGAGGTCTGACAAATAATAATTACAATCTTTACTTGCTTCAGTTTATGACTCAGTGCTATATTTGCATTCCCTAGCTATCTATATATAGTTGAACTGTTGAGCAAATTGGCATATACATATTTCTTCTGCTGAAGGCTACACAAATATGACTTTGCATTTTGTGTGGTATTAATTCAAAGCATAGTGATATTTAAAAAAAAAAAAGGGGGGGGGGGGGGTACATATTAAAAATTATCACCAAATTATATGTCACACGCAATGATGACACCACAAGTTTTTGTTATAAGAATCTTATAACAATATTGGTTGTGATGATGATTGGGAGGAGGAGGTGGACAGTGATGATATGGAATATACTGAGGATGCTATTGACAATATGATTTTAGAATTTTCAGGAGATTAATATAAACATGAATCCAAAATAAAGTGTCTTTTTGTTGTTGTTTTTTACTTACATTCTGGTCTTACCTAATGCATAATTGACATGTCCACATAATATTTGGTACATCATCATGTTTTGAATTTTGGTGGTTTAAATTAATGGCCATTAATGTAGTTTTCAAATTCGGGCCTGTAGAATTGATGGTGGGCCTGTAAATATTTGAACTTACAGGCCCGGTGGATTTGTAAGGTAAAAAGTTAAGACTGTATTTAATAGCCAGTAAAACAGTGACATGCAAGCAGCATTGTAAATTGGAACCAAGGAACCTTTCAGTGTTTTTTTCAATATTCAAATTAGCAGTGTAAAAATCAAAATAATTCTGTAGCAATGGCTGACACTGTCGTCTGCCGTTTTTCTTTACTTTATATCGTTGGTTGAAAGAAGAAACTTGAGTAATTCGGAATTATATCCATGACGTCATAAACTATTTAAACAAGGGATTTTCCCTTGAGCGGGATATTTGCCTATTACCATGGTATTTGCAACGTCATACGGAATTCCCAAGGACAAATACCCCTGCGATGGAGAAAAAGCGTGAAAAAACTCGGAATTGATCAAAAATACCCCTTTTATCAACCAATCAGAAGACAGCATTCATATATAAGGTGCAATTAGTTCAGAAAGATTCTTTTGAGGTAGTTTTAGTATGAATAATTTTTAGGAGCAATGCTGTTAGATTTAATATTCACATATAACTAGCATAATTTATAGGTATATTTCATTTTTATAATATCTTTTTTTCTAGATATAGCAGAAATGTCAGGCTTAGCAGACATCTCTTTACCAAAGAATGATTCCCTTTTCATGGAATTTCCACCAACATTACTTGATTTTCCACAACAGAAAACAAAACATGTTAGTTTCCGGTCACCTGATCCAGCTTTTAAAAGTCCACCATTTTCCGACTTCAATGAATTTGAGCAGCTGTGTAAAGATTACAAAGACTTGTACGTTGATAAAATTATTACTATTATTGGTGAAAACCATGACGACAAAAGAGTTATCACATATTTACCAATTTTTAGGGATATGCAACTGAATATTTCTCTAAATACCATTATGGCATACACAAAGTTTTAAGAAAATTATGATCTAATTTTGAATTTGTTTATACTGAAAACATACAACATTTACATATACAGTGGGTGGACAAAAGTATTCGTCAAATATGGCTGCCATTTTATCGGACAGTTGATTGCATCGTCATAATAAAATCATATTTGGTCAATTAAAAAAGATAAAAAGAAATGAAATCTTACCTTTAATATTTAGTTAAATGTCCCTTCAGTCTAATAACATTAGGAATTCTCCTTGGAATTGAATCATAAAGATTTCTATAGTATTGTAAGTCAATGGAATGGTCTGCCAGATACGAAAAATTTCTCGGAATAGGTCACTGTTGGAATTTATTTTGTGTATGCGTATCTCAAGTTTTCTTTTAATATATAACCATATATTTTCAATTACTTTTTTCGAGTCCGGAGATTGTGCGGTCCAGCTCATATTTTTTAGATGTGTCCTTGCCACATACTCCTTGGTCGAACGAGCTCTATGTACGGGCGTGTTGTCATCCTGGAATAAGTAGTCATTTCCTGGAAATAACCGGCCAGATATTGTCCTCCAGAATGCTGATGTATTTGTCAGCATTTATATTCCCTTCCACCTTGGTAAGTGTTCCTACGCCGTTGTAGCAGATACATCCCCACACCATGACACTGAATTTGCGGTCCGTTCTCCCATTCACCAAGTCCGGTCTCCGCCCTTCTCCACGTTTCCTCCATAAATATACACTCTTGTCCTGCCCAATACAAACTTGTGACTCATCACTGAATATAACTTTACTCCATTGGTACTAAGTTGTCCACCACCTTTTCTCCCTACACCATGCCAATCAGTTTTTATACGCCCGTCTTTAAAACAGGACGTATTATGGTATACCAATGTCTGATTGTCTGTCCGTCCGTCCGTCCGTCCGTCCGTCCATCCGTCCATCCATCCGTTTCACATGTCACACTCTAACTTAAGAACCCCTTGGCCAATTCACTTCAAATTTCACAGAGTTATTGGAATTGATGGGCTTGCGGTCTGTATGCTTTATGGTGAGATTTAAATTTTTCATTCCAGAGTTATGGCACTTTAGTCATCAAATTGTAGGCGATTTTTCGTATGTCGCGCTGTAAATTGAGAACCCCTTGGCCAATTCACTTCAAACTTCGCACAGTTAATGGAATTGATAGTCTTACGGTCTGTATACTTTTTGGTGAAATTTCGATATTTCATTCCAGAGTTATGGGACTTTATTCATCAAATTGTAGGCGATTTTTCGTATGTCGCTCTGTAAATTGAGAACCCCTTGGCCAATTCACTTCAAAATTCGCACAGTTATTGGAATTGATAGTCTTACAGTCTGTATACTTTTTGGTGAAATTTTGATTTTTCATTCAAGAGTTATGGGAACGAAAGTCTTTACAAATATTGTATGAATGTTGACGACGGGTGTATCATGCGCTCTTGGCGTAGCTGTTTATTTCTATTGTCAAACTTGATCACAACCTTCTTTCTGCACACTCTCCTGGAAAATCCACGATCCCTTAAACGTCGCCTTACCGTCCATTTAGACACACTACCATTCCTTTCTTCATTAAACTTAGCAGTTATTTCAACTAACAGAGCTCTTCTCTCAGTTTTCACAATTTTCTCCAAATGCCGGTAGTCCCTGTCATCCATTGCAGCGGGTCTTCCTAATCTCAGACAATTCTCTACTGTACCAGCTTCTCTAAATCTTCTGATAATGTCTGATTTTATAGATCTTGGCTGCTGCAATACTCAAGCAATGTCTGATATTTTTTCTTTGTTTTTAAACAAATCTACGGCAACCTTTTTCAAGTCCGGTGACATCTCTTTCCCTTTCCGCCCCATGATCTTTGGCATACAAAAGCATACAAAAACACGCAGCAGACGTCACTGTCACGTATGTAGTGACATGACTACACATTATTTTATTTATAGAAATCATGATTTTACCCTGACGTTGTAATATCTGTAAACAAAATCAGCGTTCCTTGACAGCGATTTTTATTTTCCATATTACCGACGCCATATTTGACCAATATTTTTGGCCACCCACTGTATGTTACAACATTAAAAACTAGAAAAAAGCAAGAGCTAAAATGTTGTGATACCTTTAACTCATATACTGATATACTTTTAAAATATAATATTTTTTATGTACTAGTCGTCAATAATTTGTCTGGATTTTATCTTTAAATTCTGATACATTAAAAACACAGTTGTATTTTACATTGTGAGAATCTAGTATTCTTCTTCTCCTCTAGAATTATAAAACACAACCAGAAACCATTAGAAAAAAAACTAGAAAAAAAGCAGGAGCTAAAATGAGATATTGATTTCTTTCTTAAAATCACCAAAAAACAGATTACATGGTATTTAAGAAGATTATGTATTCTCTTCTCTTTTGACATTGCAATAGAAATAGTTACATTAGTGTGACTAGTGTATGCAAATTAATTTGTGTTTCTTGTGCTAGATGAACAAAATAGGAACATTTCTTTTAAAACTAAAAATCTGAGTTTATATAAATGTACGAGTATAAATTGAGAATATTTCTTCTTGCAAATTGAAAAATTTATACATCTTAAAATACATATAAAATTAAGTTTGTTTACATCATTTGTTTGAATATATTACAGACAAGACAGTTATGACGATATGGTGCAGCGTTATGATCAGAAATGTCTAGAAGCAAACCAAGATCAGTCCTACATCCAAAATGAATTGAATTATGTGAACCAACATGTAGCAGAACTAGAAAAAGTAGGTATAGAAGAATACAGACACTTGTATATTAAGAACAACAAAATTTATTTCTGAATGGGATTGGCTATTAGAATATAATTTGCATTGGAATAATATTAAAATAAAATGTTTAAAAACTTTTTTGATTAACAAAGTAGTATTTTTTCAACAATTATTGCACTTTAATATAAAGTGCAATAACTACTGTACTAGTAAATACAATATTATTTAACACTTGTTTTAAGTTTAATGAAGAGAGAAGGTGATAGATCTTCAGTTTTATTCAGTTGTATTTCATTATTATATGATTGCGACACGTCAGTGTGTTTCTCCGGGTACTCTGGTTTTCTCCACCAATAAAACTGACTGCCATGATATATCTGAAATATTGTTGAAAGTGGCTTTTTTTTTATACCCCCGCTCACCGAAGGGGGAGGGGGGTATACTGTTTTACCTCTGTCCGTCCTTCCGTCCGTCCAAGATATTTTTCGTCACATTTTTCTCAGTAACTGTTGATGGCAGAAATCTGATATTTGGTCACAAGCGTCATATAGGTATACCATATTGTGGGTAGCGTTTTTGGACCCGTCAGATTCCTACTTCCTGTTTGCCGACTTAGTTGGTTTTTATACACATTGAACATATATGCACATTTTTCGTCACATTTTTCTCAGCAACTATTGATGGCAGAAATCTGATATTTGGTCACAAGCTTCATATAGGTACCCCATATCGTGGGAAGCGTTTTTGGACCCATCAGATTCCTACTTCCTGTTTTCCGACTTTGTTGATTTTTATACACATTGAACATATATGCTCATTTTTCGTCGCATTTTTCTCAGGAACTATTGATGGCAGAAATCTGATATTTGGTCACAAGCTTCATATAGGTACCCCATATCGTGGGAAGCGTTTTTGGAGCCATCAGATTCCTACTCCCTGTTTGCCGACTTTGTTGATTTTTATACACATTGAACATATATGCTCATTTTCCGTCGCATTTTTCTAAGCAACTATTGATGACAGGAATCTGATATTTGGTCACAAGCTTCATATAGGTATGCCATATTGTGGGAAGCGTTTTTGGACCCGTCAGATTCTTACTTCCTGCTTGCCGAAGAGCGGGGGTATCATAAGTGAGCATTAGCTCACAGTTCATCTTGTTTATATATAGTAGAGTTCGTTTATAACGAAGTCCAGGGGACTCTGTCTTATTTCGTTATAGGCATCGTTCGTTATAAGAGAAATAATGTAGAATTACCTCCCCTTTTGAAAAATTATGTATTTCAAAAAAATTATTTCAAGTGATGTGTAACTGTTTTGTTTGCTTTGTTTTGTTATTTTTTGACATAATAATGTTTTTACTTCGACGATTTTGTTGTAATAAAATACTTTCAACGGATTTTGCTTTGTGAGTCCTTGTTTTTTTTGTAACACCATTCATAATGCAAGCTATGTTGAGGAATAAATTAAATACACTTAAAATATGACATTGTTTTTCTGAATAGAGAAAAACTAAATCGAGAATTGTTGAATAAAATTTATTAATTCAGCAGTTAAAATAAAACATTACTTCAACATTATATATTGTAACAAGATCTATTGCCCTTCATACTGATTACTGAATGATCACCACGAGGGTTGTGTTATGTGTTACCATATTTATGACAATGTTCGGCTTGTAGTGTGAAAAACAACGGTAGAATTAAAATTTAAAGGTGCTTTGTTGTTTAATTAAAGAGTCTATCATCAAAGAAAAAATAAACAATAGCAAATGAATTAATCTCACACATGACTTTGTTTTTAATTTCTTTAGCTTGTGCATGCATTCATTAAATTTAGATTACGTTTTATTAATTTTTAATGCAATAAATTAGCGTGTGTGTTATTAATTGACAACTTGTTAATCACATCATTAATACGCATTTTATTGTTTGAATATTTTAAAGAAAAGTCTTGATTGACATCATTAACAACATCACAGGTGGGATTATTGATTTTTTCAATTACCGATAACGGAAGTGCAAGTGCCATTCTAATATGTGATTGTCCGTGCATAACGGAAGACAGGTAAACGATTTGTTTGTTCAGCAATTTTCTTGGTAATTTTGAGTAATAAAAACGTTTTTGGGTTTAAAATTCTCTTCGTTATAAGTCTGATTTTCGTTATAAAGATTTTGTAATAGGCCTTCAAAAATACATTGTTTAAATAGCGATTGGACCGGGGATTTATCTTTACTTCGTTATAAGCCTGATTTCGTTACAAGCCTGTTTGCTATAAACAAACTCTACTGTACACCATAACCCTAACCCATTATTATATGAAATTGTAAAAAAAAAAAAAAAAATTGTATGAAAGGCAGATGATAAAAACATTGTTATGTTTAGTTTGCTTGAACTTCACTTTGGATACTTTTTTGTTTGTAGGAGAACACACTTGGTAGTACAAAACAAGTCGAGGAACTTCAGGTTGCAATGAAAAAAATACAAAATGAGAAAAATGATTTGACAGATGAAGTTGTTTTATTACAACATAGACTCTCTATCCAAACTAGAAAGTTAGAGGAATGTCAACATGAGTTAACAGACCTCCGTTCTTATCAAATAGACAAACCTAAAGATTCTACAGCTGACATTCAGAACATGAAATCACAGTACGATGAAGAAATTACAAGATTAACATCAGAGAAAGAGAAACTGAAAGTAGAAATATCAGACTGTAAGAACATCAATGAAGAGTTACAACATCAACATGAAACATCACTAGAAATGTACATCATGAAAGTACAAGAGTTGGAAGAGGTAATGTCTGGTCCAACGAGGCCAAGCTATCACTTTTCTTGTCTGATATTTTTGTTTTACTGTTGCATAAATGGTTTTGTTTTCTAATATCTGTTTGTTAAGATAAGGTTTATATATTATTTGGGGCCGTCATGGTCATAATCGTATGGTAGTTGGTACCTGTGCAAACAGTGCCTATCACCACTAAAGTTGTGAGTTTGAACCCCGTTCATGGAGACGTGTACTTGATACAACATTATGTGACAAACGTTTGTCAGTGACTTGCGACAGGTCAGTGGTTTTCTCCAGGTACTCCGGTTTCCTCCACCAATAAAACTGACTGCCACGATATTACTGAAATATTGTTGTATTAACTTTTGAAATTTGATAAAAAAAAAATCTGTTTTTGTAATGTGGTTAATGGTGTTGGATTTAAAGGCATTTTATAAGTAAAATATTAGAATAAAAATTGAATGTTAGGAGGGAATTTTATTTGACCGAATACATGTACAGAACAATATTATAAGTCTGTCTATCCAAAATTTTAATGACCAAGTATATATACGATAGTTGAATCCTGTTGTGTATTTTTCTAAATGAAGTCAAAGGGGCCGGGTGGCTGAATGAGTTAGGTCGTTTGATCTAGCAGCTCATACAAGCCTATCACTAATACGGCGTGTAAGTTACAAAAAAGTTACAAAGTTACAAAGTTACAAAAAAGGGTACACTCGACTCGCAGCCGCAAGTGATAAAGTTTACCAGTTGCTTGCCCAGGATCGATGGTTCTCCCCGGGTACTCCGGCTTCCTCCACCACCAAAAACTGGTCGCCATGATATAGCTGAAATACTGCTGAAAGTGGCATTAAAACCCAGTTAATCAATCAGTCAATCAATCAATCTAAATGAAGTCAAATATTAATGAAATTTAACTTGTACAGATATTACTGAAAAAAACATACTAGTAATTTGATGTTTCAATTTTTCCCTTAGAATCTACTTGGTACAGGTTCCTAGATATTATTTATATGGTCCTTGTAAACTAAATATAGTTTTAACTCAGTTATGATGTTCAGCTTCCTTTTTGAATTATGACCTATATAGATTTAAATTCTAGGCAATATACATACAATGATGGAAAATATATAATTTATTTGTACATGCTTTAGAAACAGGTAGAAAAGATAGTCTTTGGGAAAGACATCATAAATTAGTTAAGGATTGATCGCAATTTTTGTTCGGTTCATGAAGAAATAAGCTCAATCAGGTTGTACACACTGTAACCCGCTATGCAGGTTATGCAAGGGTGTGTACAACCTGATTGAGATTATTTCAAATGAACCGAACAAATAATTTCGATCAGTCCTTATAAATTAATTCAAACTTTTTTGTTATGATATTGAAAAATATATTTATTTTTTCAAAATATGGCAAACAATTGGAAATAAATTTAAATAACCCCAATTTGGCAAATATACATGTATGTTTAAAGTTTTCAAAATATCAGCAACAAAATTACCCAAACTTTTTTCATTAAAGAATATCTCATATAAAGATACAGGAATTTATGAAGGAATTTGTTGATGATTGAATATTCATCTGCACAAAAATCAAAACACTAATTTGTAAACAACATATAGAATTAAACAAGATAAAAGTGAAAATAATAATTATTGATATAAACAAAACCTAGCTACATAATGTAATACTTAATAGCATCTTATACCATAGTAAATTGACAATTCAACATTCTGTAGTCGTCTGCTGTCAACATACCTGGACAAATTTTGCGGGAATTTGGAAACATTTTAACTCCCAAATTTCTGACTTATAGGCATTTATATATACAGTAGTTGATATTTAGATATCAATTTTATTTTTGATGTTGTTGATACTTGATATATTTATAAACCAAGTTATGGTATCATTGTCAAATTTTGCATCAAATTGACTTTTGCAGGCTGCATTGAATGAACTTGTACATTTTTATGGGATCTGATCTAGTTTGCATAAAGTAGGGACGAGTTTGACACTGGCAAATTTCAACTTGGATAAATTGACTTATTATGTGCAACAAACAAATTTAATCTTAAATTTAAGTGAAAAACATCAAAAACTTAATTCACATTTGTTTCTTCTTTTTAAGAAATTGGAAGAAAATGAAGAAAAGTTCAGTAAGAATATTGATAGACTAAATTATTTAGAAGAGGAAAATAAATCTATCCAATGTACTCTTAAAGAAACAGGGATAAAATTGGTAGAAGCAAATGATTCTAAAGAGGAAGTACTGAAGGAACTTGATAAAATTAAATCAGAGAAGGAGAAAGAAGAGTTATCAGTTACAAACAGTGATGGTTTGGATCAGCTGACATCAGATTTGAAAGATTGTAGATCACTTGTCAACGAAAAGGAACAGAGAATATCGGAACTAGAAAAAGAAGTTATGCATTTATATTCCAAGTTGAAAGAACATTGTGGTGTAGAAGGACAGAGACGCAGTACAGCTGATGAACTGAGTGACGTTCTTAAGGAGCATTGTGAAGATTTAGAAAACAGATTGAAAGAGCTTGAAATGCAAAATAACATATTAAAGGATAAACTTCAATGTGGCTTTACTAGTTTTGAAGGACAGAGAAAAAGCACAGCAGAAGAACTTAGTGATGTACTTAAAGAACATTGTGAAGATCTAGAAAATAGATTCAAAGAAGTCGAAGCTGAAAATAATGAACTAAAGAAAAAATTGATAACAAATTCGTCAACAAATGATGAAGGTGTTGATCTTACCTGTTTAAAGGAACAAATTATTTCTTTACAAAATGAGAATGCTAGCATGAAGAGTCATTCAGCAATGCTTGAACAAAAGATTGTGCTTTTGACTGATAAACTGACTATTGACAATCATTCAGAGATGCATCGTAGGAGTACTGCTGATGAACTCAGTGATGTGTTGAAAGAACATTGTACAGACCTCGAAGTAAGACTGAGGGAACATGAATGTGAAAATGAGGAAATGAAACAAACAATTTCAAGGTATACCTCCCATCTTCCTGAAAATGAAAGAGCTGAAATAAACATTTTAGAAACAAAAAAGAAGGAATTGAGAATAGAGTTGGCTCATTTTAAAGAAAAAAATAGTCTTGATCAAGAAAAAATTAAGTCTTTACAAAGAGATATAGTTTCTTTTGATGAAAAGCTACGAGCAGATTCAGTTTCTGAAAGTAATCGTAGAAGTGTTGAAGTTGAATTGACTGATGTATATAAAGAACATTGTCAAGATTTAGAAACTAGAATGGAGGAGTTACAGCTGGAGAATTCAGAGTTGTCTGCCAAAATAGACCAATTGAAAGCTGCCAATGAAAAGTCAGAAATGCAGCAGAAAGAACTTGAAGCTAAAATTAAGATGTTAGAAAAGAAGAATTTAGAACTGCAGAATGGCATGTTAAGTAGCACACGTACAGGTAGTCTTGCAGAGGAATTTCCCAGTGTATTTATAGAGAATAACATCAACCAGATATCTACCAATGACAGCAGAGTTCATGACCTTGAAGTGGAATTAGAGAACCTGAGACGTGAACCAGTTGAAAAATCAGAATATATATTGGCCAATGAAGAGAGTAAAAATAAAGAATTACTGTTAGATGATGAGTTACAAAGACTCAGACTTACACTTTCTGAAAAACATAAGGAAGAATCGGACAAATTGCATGTGAAAATACATCAGTTGGAGGATGAGGTTCTTAAGCTTAATTCACTTGTGAATGAAAAATCTGAAACTTTGTCAGACAATCAGAATATGAATGAAGAAATTAGAGAATTAGATAGTAACAGAGATGATCTGACTGATGTTTGTAGACAGGAGGATTCTGATAAATATCTTCAACTTCAACACTCTTTGGAAAACTTACAGCAAGAACACGAGCAGTGTGTAGAAATGAGGGCAGTCCTGGAAAAGTTACAGAGAGAAAGTGACCAAAAAATCTCAATCGAGTCTCAAACTGACGAAAATGTATTTGTACAAAAATTGGATATATCTAAGTCTGAAGATAATGTTCAGGAAGATAGTAAATGTACTCAACTTCAGAGTCAAATCACACAGCTAAAAATAGAAAATCAAAGTCTACACGATGCTTTAAGGGATGCCCAAAATATTAATCTGATGAAACATGAAGTATGTCTTGATGATGAACATGTATCCAGTAGTCCTAATGGATCTACACAGAAATGTGAAGATATTGAAATGAAATATGAAGAATCAACTGAAAAAAGTGGACAGTTGAACATTGAACTGACAGAAGAAGATGTCACTGTGACTAAGCAACATTGTATTAACCTGATGTCAAAAATTGATGAGTTACAAACTCAAAACAGTGATTTGAAAAAACAGTTAGCTCAAAGTGAGCCATTGAAATCGCAGATGGCTGATATGAGTATACAAGTAGACAAGAGTCTGGAGACACAAATACAAATGGAGAATATTGAATGTGAGATTGAAAAATTGCAAGAGGAAAAGACTAATTCTGCAATTGAAGAACTGCAGTGCAAAGTCAACATACTTACAGAGGAAAATAAATCATTGACAGACAAATTGGAAACAGGCAATTCAAGCAAATTGTATGAAGTAGAATGCAATATGGAACTTCTTAAATCAGAAAACAAGTGCTTGTTAGAAAAATTAGGGGCTGATGATACATCCAAAGTTCATGAACTTGAATGCAAAATTGAAGCATTGGAAAAGGAAAACAAAAGTTTGTTGGATGATATTGGTGAAATTGATGTAACAAAATTGAAAGAGTTTGAATGTAAAGTTGCTGTTCTTGAAGAAGAAAATAGATTTTTGTCAGAGGAAACTAAAGGAAACAGCAATTCTACTATTCAAGAGCTAGAATGTAAAATTGAGATTCTTGAAGATGAAAATGAAACCTTACTAGAGAAATTGGAAAACTTTGATTTAATGAAATTTCAAGAACTAGAATGCAGAATAGAAGTTTTGGTAGAGGAAAATAAATCTTTACTTGAGAAGTTAAATGGTAAGGATATGTCAAAAGTTCAAGAATTAGAATGTCAAATTCAGTTTTTAGAAGAGGGAAATAAATGTTTATTAGAGAAATTAGAATCAAAAGATGCTGGTATGAAAACAGTCCAAGAACTAGAATCCAAAATTAAAGTTCTAGAAGAAGAAAACATGTCTGTTCAAGAAAAATTGGAAGATAGTGATCAATTTCAACAACTGCAATGTCAGGTTGAGATTCTTGAAGAGGAAAATACATGCTTGTTAGAGAAAAATGAAGGAAATGTATCTAAAATTCAAGAATTGGAATGTCAGGTTGAGGTTCTTGAAAAAGAAAGTAAAGGTTTGTTAGAAAAAACAGAAGAAAAAGATGATTTAGCAGAAAAATTGGAAGATAGTGATAAATTTCAACAACTGCAATGTCAGGTTGAGGTTCTTGAAGAGGAAAATAGATGTTTATTAGAGAAAAATGAAGGAAATGTATCTAAAATTCAAGAATTGGAATGTCAGATTGAGGTTCTTGAAGAAGAAAGTAAAGGTTTGTTAGAGAAAGCAGAAGAAAACAATGATTTTAAGATTCAAGAATTAGAATGCAGAGTTGAGGTTTTAATGGAAGAAAATAGGTGTTTGTTAGAAAAATCACAAGGGTTTGATACCTCAATGTTGCAAGAATTAAATCTCAGAATTAATGACCTTGAAGAAAAAAACAAATGTTTGTTGGAGAAACTAGAATCAAACAATATTGGTATGTCGAAAGTTCATGAAGAAGAATGTGAAACTGATTTACCAGAAATAGATAGTGAATGCTTGTCGAAGAAATCAAAAGGAAACAATGAATTTGAAGAACTAGTATGTAAATATAAAATACTTGAAGAAGAAAATAGATGTTTTCTAGAAAAATTAGAAAATACTGATTTCTCTAAAATTCAAGATTTAGAATGTAAGATTCAAGATCTTCAAGAAGACAACAAATGTTTATCAGAGAAATTGGAAGCAAGTAATTCTATGAAATGTCAGGAACTAGAATGTAAGATTGAAGAAAATAAATATCAGATGCAAAAACTACAACTAGAAAATGAGACCTTAAAGAAGGAATCAGAAAACTCTGTTTCAAAAGAGGAACTGGAGTGCAAGGTTGAGGTATTACAAGAAGAGGCTGAATTATTAAGAAAAGAGTCAGAATCGGAAAGAAGTTCATTAAATGAAAAACTGGAAGAATCTGAATGCAAGGTAGAAGTCTTGCAAGAGGAAATAGAAACTCTAACAAAACAAATAGAAACAGCCCAACTTAAACTGGAAGAATCAGAGTGTAAAACAATGGTCTTACAAGAAGAGAACGAAACTCTGTCAAAACAAATAGAAATAGCTCAATTGAAACTAGAAGAATCCGAGTGTAAAACTATGGTCTTACAGGAAGAGAACGAAACTCTGTGTAAAAAAGTAGACAATCTTGTAGATAAAACACTGTTTGATGAAGTTGAATGTAAGGTGGAAGTTCTACAAGAGGAAAATAATGCTTTGAGTAAACAAATTCAAGATTTAGAGGACAATTATAAGGTAATATTTTCTAAATTTGGTAATTTTTTTGTGCTTTTATCTTGATAAAGACGAAACCCCAGACATATGTACCTTGATGTATTTATTAGCCGAGTTGCGACGAAGTCGAACTCGGCTTATAATATGATGAATGTTGGCCATGCGTCAACTTTTTCGTTTCCGCACAACATCTTAAGAATGAAATGTCTGATCTAAATGAAACTTAGTAGACACATGCCTGGTGGTGGGAGGAGGAAGCCTATTGATATTGAGGATCGTAGGATAAAGGTCAAGGTCACAACTTCTAAAAATAGAACAACAATTTGATACTTTTTTCATTTCCGCACCGATATCTTAAGAACAAAATGTAGGATCTAAATGAAACTTGGTACACATGCCTGATGGTGAGAGGAGGAAGCCTATTGATATTGAGGTTTGTAGGACATAAGGTCAAGGTCACAACTTCTAAAAATAGAACAAAAATTTGATAATAAAGAAATGTTGGATCTAAATGAAACTTGGTACACACATGCCTGATGGTGAGAGGAGGAAGCCTATTGATATTGAGGTTTTTTGGACAAAGGTCAAGGTCGCAACTTCTAAAAATAGAACAAAAATTATATACTTTTTTTGTTTCCGCATGATATCTTAAGAACAAAATATCGGATCTAAATGAATCTTGGTACACACATGCCTGATGGTGAGAGGAGGAAGCCTATTGATATTGAGGTTTGTAGGTCAAAGGTCAAGGTCACAACTTCTAAAAATAGAATGCAAATTTGATACTATAAGCGAGCTGGCAACAAAACTCAAGCACATACAAATAAAAGAAACAGACTTGCAAATAAAAAGCCCTAGAAAGCAAGCAAGCAGATTCTATTACTAAACAAAATAAATAAATATCACAGCAAAGACTAAGGGTCAGAATTATATAACTAGGCATTGTCCATCCATATGTTTGCAACTCGGCTTTCGCACCTTTGCCTTTGGTGCGTTACTGATTTATATATATATTGTGATCTACTAACATCTTAGAACATCCAGGGGCCGTCATTGTCCTGATCATATGGTAGTTGGATTTTCAACTACCTGTGCAATCAGTGCCTATCACCAGTGAAGTTGTGAGTTCCAATCCTGTTCATGGCAAGGTGTACTCGATACAACATTAAGTTTGTCAGTGACTTGTGGCAGGTCAGTGATTTTCTCCGTGTACTCCGGTTTCCTCCACCATTAACACTGACCGCCACGATATAGCTAAAATATTGTTGAAAGTGGTGTTAAACATCATGACCCTCACCCTTATGTTTACATTCAGAAGCTCTCCACTCATATATAGAACTGCTATGCTGTTCAATACTTTTAGATTGTGTAGAGTTGTCACATAATTAAAGATAGGAAAGGTTTTGAATATAAGTGAACATGAAACTTCACAGTATGGACACTAAACAATACATTAAATTTGTTTCCTCTTGAAACCATGTAATTGATTACTGTCATTGGGGAATCCTGAATTCACTTTCATGTTTAATCATTTATTTGTAATGATCTAAGAATTGAGTTATAAATTTTATTTTCTTACAAATTGCCTGAATATGTTCAATAGAATTAATTAAGGCAATTAAAGTTTTAATAGGGGAAAATTTAGTCTTTTGTGTTATAGACAGTCCAAATTGGTTATCATGGACATTAGCATGAATAGGCTATCCTTAACAAATTTTTTTTGCTATAAGTATAATGAACTTGTAATTTGTGAAATGGAAAGGTAGATCAACAAAGAATGTTTTTTAAGCTAAACTTTTATTGTTTAAAATGATTTTTCTCCTAAAAATAGTTAAAAAAAATCTTTAGAATTACTGATAGTGACAGTTTTGTTGGTTCAATCTGGTTACCTCAAACCAAAAACAGGGACTCAGTTTACTTCAAACCCAAAGCAGGATTAGTCATGTTACCCTGAACCCAGAGCATTTTATGGATGATCTTAACAAATATGTTATCTATGTTAATATGTATCTTTCAGATATAATTTATTTTATAATTATTGTTAAATTTTCTTTATTTATTTTAAGATATCAAAAAATCAAGAAAGTCGGATTTCTGAACTAATGTCTGAAATCCAGGAGATAAGACATGATAAAGTAAGACTAGAATCTGAACTGACAGAATCACAAAGTGAACTGAGCAAAGCATGTACACAACAATTACATCTAAAAGAGAAAGGAAGTAAAATAATTGATGATCTGAAGGACGACCTTGAAATAATGAAGGCCACAGAAAAAGTTTTAAAGGAAGATAATGACAAACTTCTGCATGAAATTACAAACTTACAACAGAGTTACCAGAAGCTAGTAGAGAGTGAAAAGAAAAAATGTGAGAATCTTAGTAATGAAGTAGAAATATTACAGAAACAGCTGTCTGAGAGTATCACACCTGATGTCTTAAAGGTTAAACTCGGTGAAATTGATGAAATATTTCAAAACAAAATAAAGGAAAAACAAAGGGTTATAGATCAGTTAAGTTCAACCCTGACAAAAATAAATGGAGACATGAATCAAGTTGAAGAGCAGAACACTAAATCTGAAAATGACAAACAAGAAATGGAGCAAAAACTACGAACAACGGGAAAAAGCATGAAAGATTTACAAGATAAGGTTGAACATTTGCAGAAAGATAATGAAGTGCTTGAAAATAAGTTAAAAGATACAGAGTCAACTAAGCCAACGGTATCCATGGATGAGGTATGATTATCTTAGTAATACAACTAGAACTATCTAATCTAGTATTGGTGTATTTACATGTGTAATAAGTTTTTGGTTTATAAAACTAGATCTTTATGGTTTTACACATATTACCTTTTTCCAGTAATTTTATTTGACAAACTTTTTTTTTTGTATTTGTTAAATATTTTTAAAATAGAATAGTGTTATACAAATGAAGTTCAATACATACACTGTAGATGAAAAATTTACAAAATAATATATATAAAAATATATTTTGTTTTCATACAAAGAATTTAAATTACAAGAACAAAGATAATATAATATGTATCAAAAGATAATCAGCCATTTATTGCCACCTCAGCATTAAGCCATTTAAAAAAAAAAATTGCTCTTTTTGCTTGGGGGATATGTATAAGGTGGAGTTATTTGACAAACTTGTATATAATGCTCTTTTTCAAAAATGAACTGAAGGTCTTTGTGGCCTTTATCATATGATGGTTGTATTTATGACCACATTTAGATTATGATTAGAATGTTAAAACTACTTTAACAATATTTCATATATTTGGATTGTTTGAAACCTTATTTTTCCATATTCTTTTTTTTTAACCAATATGAATTTATCTTTTATTTAAATCATTAAATTAATTAATTAAAGTAAGATACGATTGAATAAAATATCTCAAGTGGAAGTGCTCTGTCAATTACCGGAGCAAAAATACCAGAACAGAACGAGCACATCCCTGACATAGATAACAGCACATGCGTTTCCTTCCCTGACACTGTAATATCCCCCAAACTGCCGACGCCGATCTCGTTTGAAAACAAGATTTCAAATAAAAGTGTGATTACTCATTTGTACAATTATGCAAAACAGAAAATTTTGAAATCATTTTAAATGCAAGTTGTTCAATTCAGTAGCTGAGATTTTGTTGCCCACGGTAAATTAAGTTTGGAAATCCACTTTCCCCTGACCAAAATTTCACTTGCCACGGGTGACGTGGAAATTTGAATTCTAGAAAACTGAAACATTTGATTAGTTACTGACAAATTTATGTCTTTATCAAGTACAGCTTGCCATAGGCTAGAGTTGAACTCAGTAATGTCCATAAAAGGCTTCAATTTAAGGACTAAACACCGGCATTTTATTGTTGAAAGTTAACAGATTTATAAAAAAAAAAAATCAAAAGCTGCTATTTGTTAGTAAATGGTTTTTTTATAAAGGGCCATATTAAGGTAAATACATACATGTAGAATTGAAATTTGTTACATCCTGTTGTTGTTGCCGTCGTTAACATGTTATTTTGATATAATGAAAATAAGTATTTAATGTAATATGACAAAATATATACATAATTAGATTAACTATATACATACATATTTATTGTAGAGTATGAGTACCAAATATAAATTAGAGAACATGGATAAAGCTGCTAAAGAAAGAGTAAGTACATTTTATAGTATATCTTTTTATTCTATTCCCCTACGGTTCCTATAGAGGGAATATAGGATTGTACTCCTATCGTCTGTCCATCAGAAAATGGTTTAAGATTGTGAACAGATTTTTTTTAAAGAAGCACAATAAAGGGGTGATATACAGTGAAAAATCAAGATGAGAAAACTGACCATTTTGATACCATTTTATTGATATTTTTGTACGTTTCAACTTGGAACTGGTAAATGGTTTGAGGTGATGGACTTATGTTTTGTTGTGAAGTAGTTCATAATGAAGGACTGATACATGCAGTGTAATTTCTTGAAATGGTGAAGATGACTAAGAATTAACATTATTTTATAACTGAATTCTAATATTTTCAGATTGAGAGTAACATTAACATTCTATATATCCCAATCCCATTGTGTGATTTATTGTCATGTTAAACTTCTGCAATCAATGTTATTGTGACAATTGTCTATGTGCTTTACGACTGGTAAATGCAAGTTATCTCTCCTGAAACTACTTTGTATCTCCTTTGAGAAACATTCCCCAATAATCCCACTAGCCATCAATATTTAGTGAAAGTATTTTTCCCCTATGTAATTATTTTTGGGAAAGCCTGACCATGCATTTAAGCTTATAGCACATTTATCAGAGTAGAAACTACTGCATACAATATGTAAACTCTTGTTTATTTAACATATTGAATGTTTCTGTTACATGGGTACTAAATTTCAAAATCTGTGTGACATATGTAGGATGCAGAAATATTTCTTAAAACCATGGACATCTTAGTGCATTTAAATTTCGTGGTGAACAATAAACATGAGCCAAATATTTTCTTCTGAACCTCTATAATAAGATCATTTTAATGACCAAGGTTAACAATGACTGTATGTTGTAGATTGTAAAGCTGGTGATAGAGAATAATAAACTAAAAGATACAAACAAGAAAAATTCAGATCTGATAGAATGGCAGAAGAAAACATTACAGGTAGGTTGTATAATGTGTACATCAGTGCTGTAACATTACAGGTAAGTTATAGGTTTAGGTTGGTTTATGGTGTTTAACTCCACTTTCAACGATATTTCAGTTATATCGTGGTGGTCAACTTTATTGGTGGAGGAAACCAGAGTCCTCGGAGAAAACCACTGACCTGTTGCAAGTCACTGACAAACTTTATCACATAATATTGTATCGAGTACACCTCGCCATAAACGGGGTTCGAACTCACAACTTTAATCGCCACAAAATCATATTAGAATTTTCTTATGCTATTTATGTTTGCCAAGAAATAAATATCAGTGTTTTTATGTCAAATATGTTTAATACAAGTAAATTTATTACAGAGTCTGAAGGAACAACTAGAGAAGAAGGACAGACAGAGTGATTTGTATGAACAGTTAAAGGCTACAGAGGAGAAAATGAAGAAGGCAGAAACAGAAGCAGATCAATTTTATGAAAAATGTTGTAAAGAAGAGGCTAAAGTCTCTGATTTACAGAATGATATTGAACAAAAAATTAAGGAAATTCATCAACTTAAGCAGGAACTAGAGAACATGGAGTCGACTGGACATTCTATGAAAGAAAATGGAGAACCTAGTGCTCTAAAGAAAAAATTCACACAGATTTATAGTAAGTACCATGCAGGGCTCACGTTGGAGGGCGATTCGGGCGAAGAAGTCACCTTGTGGCTGCTCACTTCGCTTTGTACTAGTGCCAAAAGAGAAGTGGAAGTCGCCCTGTAATTTTACCAAGTCGCTTTGCTAATTTTAACTGTTAAAAAACATCGGTATATTTTTACTACAAACTTTCCGTTTTTCAAACCGCCATTGTAAAGGGACGTAATCGAAACAGTTACGAATATAAAAACTGTACTACGGATCCGAACTCGGGGAAAATAACGTCGGTATTGTTTCATTTCATTTATTCGTGATTTGATGGCGGCTATCCAAAGGGATTGTTAACTTTGTAGATATGATTAGTTTCTTAATTAATATCAATCAGTGATTAAAGAGAAGCAATGTAAATAATATACACTCATTAAAATTTGATTTAATAATTAGCAATTTCACAGCTTGTGGGTTTTTTTTTGGCATATATTTATCTTATCTAATGTTTTGTCATTTTATCTATGTGTGACTTGTTTGAAACAATGCTGATGTCAAAATAAATTTTATTATTCAATTTTATTTATTTATTATTTATTGGACAATAGTTGACTATCATATATGTGCCTTTATCATCTGTGCAAGACAAAACAAAGAATCTGAAAAGGGTTTACTTAATACAAACAAACAAAAAACAAATACAAGGACATATGTAAATCAGAGAGATGATATGCTAACAAAAACAAGGAATAAAACAACTACTGAATATACCTTAATGCATAACAAGTACATTATAACATACGAATGCCACGATAATGCCCCGCGAATGTAAAAGGTGGTACAATTAATTAGAGAAATATTTTGACTTCTCCCTGTACTCTCACCACTTCTCCCTCTGATTTCAAAGTAGTGGGAGCCCTGGTACCATGTACAGTCCAGACAGGATGGATTATGCCATTTCTGTGCGTCCATCATGGACACCGATTGTAATTAGCGCAAAGTCCCGATAGATACAAAAGTCTGATCGCAGCAGTTGGTTTGTAGTGTCATCATAGAAGCTGTGATGTTCATGATGGACAGCCGCGATAATGGCATAATCCATCCATGGACAACAATTACGTGTAGTTATATTCTTATATTCGTCTCCGTTTGTTTCCTCAATGCATCTAGTTGTACCTAAAGCAGCATCTGCTTCATGACATAGTAGTGGGTTTTCATTTAAAAGTGATGGCACAGGGACTTCCTGTATTTGATTGATTTTTACACGTATTGTACCTGCTGGTGCCTCCGCAATGAACTGTCGGTACACAAAGATTGCACCTGTCAATCAATATCCATAGATCAAAGACCGAAATCAACATCGCTATTTACAAGCCATTGCTGTTGCACAGATAATGTTACCCATATTAAAATCTCCAACAAGCTTACCCCTTCCATAAATTATTTCTTAATTCTACATCGCAATGGACGGATTGAATCTCAAAGCCCACCACGTGCCGGATATCATCCAAGGTTAGTTTTACCTGTTCAGTGGTTAACACCTGTACAATAAACACCGCCTATTTGTCAGTCAATGGTTTAGTAGTCGCACATCAATTATACATCAAAAAGACCAATAAGGGGAAATTAACACATGATTGACAAGGTGAGAGAGTTGTAAAATAAACCGATTATGGATGTAGAATTCATAAAACAGAAAATACATTTCTTGTTTTGGTCACGAGAAAGAGAATTTCATTGTCATACAAATAAACAAGTAAAATTCTAAAAAAAATGAAGAAAAAAAAAAAAAAGTTAATAATAATAAACAAAGATCATTTCCACATGACTGCAACAAAACTATTTTTATGTGGTTTCTTTCCTCGCTTGCCACGCTAATAACGTGTTGTCTGCGAATTCCCTGATGGACAATTTGGCTGGCCGCGAGAAGAGCGCGGACTTCCCCATACCAATTATTCAATTTCCGCGCCAAGACCGTCCCCAAGACCGCGCGGACTTGGCGTAATCCATTCTAGCTGTACTGTATGTTACTTTAGTCAAAGACTGTCTTGGTGGAGGTGGAAGATCATAGGTGTGATCCATTTATAAGGTCAAAAATCATCAAACAAATATTTATAGTTGGTATTTGTTGCTTTTCCACTAAGAAAACAACATTAAGAAAAAAGACTTGTTGGCTCTGAGTCAGTATTATGTGTCAGAATGTCTACACAAAGACTTGTTGGCTCTGAGTCAGGATTATGTGTCAGAATGTCTACCATTAAAGTTTTGTTTCAGTGAGCTAGCACTATACAAAACAAATCCACCCCAATATGTTGCTATTATATAATATCAAAAATCAACTTGCTCTTGCCATTATATAGCTGAAAAATTGCTCATGTGGCATTAAACAACAATCATTCACCTACTGATTGGTAAACTTATGGTTATAAAAAAAAGTCACTTGTAAGCTTCCAATATAGCCCATCTTATTCATTTATAGATAAATTGCATTTCAAAGCAAATTTGTGTTTTTATTATTCAACATGTATCATAGGGCCACTTTATATACAATTTATATAAATAATACTTTGACTGTTAAGCAAATATTAAGTGACCAATTTATCCAGAAATGGCACAGCTATATCGAACAGGCATCCAGGGGTGAATTTTATTGTATGTTTAAGACAGAATTTTGTTTAGAAAATTACTTACTCAGATTAAGAACTGATAAAAGAATATATATTTGCAAAATACGCTGTTCAAATTTAAAATTTCCAATCGAAACTGGTCGATGGAATAACATTCCAAAACATGAGCATTTCTGCAATTTATGTAACTTGAGGGAGATAGGAAATTAATTCCATTATATTTGTACTTGCCAAAAAGTAGAAATTGTTCAGCTTAGATTAAAGTACATCCCAAGTTACTTTGTCAGAAACTCTAGTGAAAATAAGTTAAGTGGTTTACTTTCATTTTGTAATGTTAAAGTATTAGATAATCTGGCAATTTTTCTCAAGAAAATCTCAAATTACTTATGAAAAAAAGAAAGAAGAAAATAATGATAACAATAAATCTCCACACTTTTACCGTTACGTTTGTATATAGATAATCCAGACATGCTACATAAAAGTTACCTGTATAGAGGTCAATTGTACTTATATTGTCATGTGTAATAATTACAATGTATGTAAATATGTTTCATGCATTTGGTTTATTTATGTAAATGTGTTTCATTCATTCAGTTCGTCATTATGTAATGTGTATTTTATTGTCTGCCTCTTGTAACAGTATATACTGTCAGAGTGTAATAAAAGTCTTAAGTCTTAATTTAAAGACGATACAGTTACATGCACACATACACTGTTTGCAAATCTAAATATTTTCTTTTCACAATAACTCATTTAGATAATTAATTAAATGTATAATTTGTATTTGTTTTAGATGAATTACAGGATGCTAAGAAAAAAATGAATACCATGGAAAAAGAAATAAGTGATAAAAACTTGGACATCTATCACTTACAACATAACTTGGAGAAAATGGAATTCCAGTACAAGAAAAAGTAATGTACAATATATCAGCTTTTCTATCTTTAAATTATCATATTTGACCCCTGAAAAGAAAACTATTTGCTGCCAGGTTGAATTTTGTTTAATATTTTAATGGTTGATAAGATGAAAGTTAATAGTATTAATTGACAATCAAAGTCAAACGATTAGAAAATGATACAATTTAAAAAGTCTTTGGGAGAAAGCAAACTGAAACAGGATAGCCAAAATCAACCTGAGGTAGAATGACCTTAGTTTGAATAATAATTACTTGTTTTATCACCTGTAAATTAAAAAGAAATAATGAATACACACATCTTATAAACCATATCAGTGCCAAAGGCCTGACTACTGATTTAATATAATAATGATAAGACCCATTCTTACACAACTCCTTTTGTACAATATATGTGGCCATCTTTTTTTTAATAATGGGTTAAGTGACAACATCAGATTCAATTTGATTAACCCTTCTTAACATATATAAACCCTTACACAACAACTTGTACTTGGCTGTTTAGTCATCAACAACTATAGATGAAATATTGTGGCTTTATAAACCAAGATTGATTGATTTCATTGTGGAAACATTTGATATATTTCAGAATATCAGCATATGAAGAGTCCATAGAAATGTATCATGAACATAATGCCAAACTGAAGAATGAGATAAGACGTGTAGGTACAGACCAAAATGATACCAGTAAGTCATCAATATAATTCAGTCAAAACCAATCATAACTGTAACTTCTAACAGATCTCTTATCCATTAGTGATAAACATATAAAGAAATTAATAGTTCTTTGTGGATGACAGGAATAAATAGGTCATCAATTTGTTTGAATCAAATATTGAACATAAAATAGTAATATAAGATGGATTGAAATATAGATGTACTAAATTAATTGCTAGTTGGATCTTCTAGTTATACCAGCAGATTGTCTATATTTTTAGCAAAGTAAACCTGTCTCAAAGAGTGAACTATAGCTACTAAATCATAGCCTCTACAAATAAAATTGTTCAATGATTTTACTAGTTTAGATTTGTCAGATTTTAACTATTTAGCTTTGTTTAATTACATCATAAAACATGGATGTAAAATCACCTTCTTGATGAGATCTCTACATGTAGAATTGTATTGATATAGAAGATCTTTGTAGCTATGAGAGAGTTTTGTGAAAGTTTTCAATAATTAAAAAAAAGGTTTCCTTGATATGGATGAATGACCAGGTGAGTCATACAGACTTGGGTGAACTTCGAGATCTCAATAATTCTGTGGTTTTACATGCGAAGACTGGGGATGGTCTTTGACTTGACATACTTTACTACACTTCAAATATTAAGATACTTTGGGGAAATTTGAGATCAGAATAAAAAAGCAATTGTCATTATACATTTTAACACAGGTACAACAGTTTGAAATGACCTGATCATTCATTTCTTTGAGGAGTAAAACTCTGGGACTTTCTCAAAGTGAACATTATTTATAAGTAAATCTGTTATGGACACTTATCATTTTGTTTTGCTTGATGTTATTGTTCATTACTATTCAATCAATATTGAACCTATATAATTATCTGAGGAATCATAGGCCGTTGCATATTAATTATTATAGAGTTATTTACTCTGTTCTGTTTTGTGTTCTCAGTTGTGAATATGAACCCTATAAAGAAAGAGTCAGGAATATCAATAGGTAAAGCCAGCAGTGCAGGAGGTGCCATTGACCATTTTGATAATATTCTTTTGCAAGAAGAAAACAGAAAACTAATACAAAAATGTGTAAAATTTGAGACCAAAATGAAAGCATTACAAGATGAACTAGCCAAATACCACAAAGACAGAAAAGAAAATTTACAACTAGAAAAGAAAGTAGCAGAATTAAGGTAAAATTTTATATTTCTTAATTAAAGATTGACTGCTCCTAAAACTTTCATAATACTACAGTATTTGTTACATTAATGTAATAATGAATGATTTATGTCACTGTTGATTTTCTTGTCCTGCATACTTCTGTAGCTCAAACTTGGATGGCTTGAACATCAAATCTTTATAATTATTTTGAATTTTAAATCTGATAAAAAAAAAACAAATAGACTAGGTACTGGTGAAGGTTCACAGGGCTCAAACACACAGAGCTGTTCATCACGTCCCAGGTGGTAGATAGGGATAGCCCACTCGTTGTCAGATTATAATATGGAAAGCCTGTCTGTGGACCATAGTTGGTAACAGGTTTGGAGAGTGCCACGCTTCCTGCACTCTTAAGAGTTTTCACATTGTAGCCACTACAAAACACTATATTTTTCGTCTCTACCCAACTCTCCATACTTTTCAGTGGCAGTCAAAAGTCGTTGACCAGGTTTTTTTTATATATATTATTATACTCCCGCTCCCCGAAGGGGGAGGGGGGTATACTGTTTTACCTCTGTCCGTCCAAGATATTTTTCGTCGCATTTTTCTCAGTAACTGTTGATGGCAGAAATCTGATATTTGGTCACAAGCATCATATAGGTATACCATATTGTGGGTAGCGTTTTTGGACCCGTCAGATTCCTGCTTCCTGTTTGCCGACTTAGTTGGTTTCTATACACATTGAACATATATGCACATTTTTCTCAGCAACTATTGATGGCAGAGATCTGATATTTGGTCACAAGCTTCATATAGGTACCCCATATTGTGGGAAGCGTTTTTGGACCATCAGATTCCTACTTCCTGTTTGCAGACTTTGTTGATTTTTATACACATTGAACATATATGCTAATTTTTCGTCGCATTTTTCTCAGCAACTATTGATGGCAGAAATCTGATATTTGGTCACAAGCTTCATATAGGTACCCCATATCGTGGGAAGCGTTTTTTGACCCGTCAGATTCCTACTTCCTGTTTGCCGAAGAGCGGGGGTATCATAGGTGAGCATTAGCTCACAGTTCATCTTGTTGAACTTGTTCTTGTCCTGAATACTGTGAGCAGATATGAAAAAGTAAAATTGCTATTTACTGTACAGCAGTATAAATTATAATACATGTACTGAAGGTTTGACTATATACGGTGTCCTGGTTACAAATTTGACACCATAACAGATATTGTTATATTTGGTGTTGTTTTAACATATAATGAAAAACAAAAAATATCACACTGTCAGAACAGTTCCAAAATCATATTGAACAATTGTAGACAGAAGCAAAATCAATACCTTTAACACATAAATACATGACAGCCCACTTTTCTAGCTTGGTACCGGAACTTCAATCAAAAGTGGCAGGGTTAAGCTAGTTTTATGGGAACAAATCTCCCCTCTTAGTGAGTTAGGGATATGGTGTTTAATGAAACTTTTAACAATATTTCAGTTATATTGTGACAGTCAGTTTTATTGATGGAGATAATTGAAGAAAACCACCAACCTGCCACAAGTCACTGACTGCACAGGTAGTTTAAAATCCAAGTACCATACCATCACGATCATGATCCTCTTATACTATAGTTTAAAAAACAAAAAAATGATGGTTTAATCATGGGTCATTGCTTATAGGCTTCCTGCCATTTCATAGGACTTCTATAAAAAATAATCCTGCTCAAAATCCTACTTCCACCTCCCTAAATTTAAAATTTAGCCCTTTATTTTATAATATTCTCACCAATATATTATAAACTGCATCTAAATATTTGATGGCATTTTTCATGTATACTTAATTTTTTTTTCAGAGAAGAAGAAAAAAGACTTAAAAACCAAATTTCAGAACACCACAGTTCAAGAACTCCTTTAGAAAGTGAGTTAATATTTTACACAGTACTCCATGAATTATGATAACACAAGAGTAAACAAATGTTTGTAATAGCTAGAATCTGTTATTTCTTATATCATCAGTACAGTCATGTCTACTGTTTGTAGTTTCATATGACTGGAAATAATTCAAGAGTATTAAAATCTAATGGTTCATTTGTCTGATTTTCACTGTTAGATTTCTAACATGAAGGTTTATTGATGTCACTGAAGTCACTTCGAAAAATCCTCGATAAGTATACTATCATTGATATTTTTTTCTTCATAATGGACACCCTACATCTAAGGCTTCACCTTCAATGTGACATTGCTGGGAGAAATCCATTCTCGCAAAGCAAATAAATCAATGGTAGAATATATTTATCTTGCATCAAAGAACCGATGATTCAATTCTTTTAATACATTGTTTTATGGTATAAAGTAATTGATGGTGTTATATATTATTTCAGATGTTAACAGTACATCATTAGACAGTGTAAAAACAGAACCCAGGTTTAAACTACCAGGTACTACAAGTACAAAGAAAAACAATGACATTGAAGAACAGTGTAACCAACAATGTGCTCAACAGTGAACATGTATCTTTAGGAATTGCTGAGGAATTAGAAGATAACAGCTGTTGATCTAACATGACATTGTAATTATTATACTTACATTGTATATATTTATTGACTTGTGTTCAGTGATTATTTTTAGCACATTATAACTTGTACTATAAAACAGGTCACATGTTATATTCTCACTCATTTTCAAGAAATATACACCTTGTACAAATTGTGTTGGTTTTGGTTTTATAATATTTCTCTGATATTTATTTAGAATTTCAAGTGAAATGTCTGATGGGTCACTGCTTGGAAGCAGTCCTGGTATATTTGATGAAAGATGTTTTTGTGCCACCTCCAAAATATGAACAGGGCATTAAGTTTTACCGTTGTCCATTTTTACTTCTGTCCTGATTATGTTTGTGTGCTCTAACTTTAGCTTCCGTTCAACACATATTTATGTTTTGACAACAAAATACTGGTCACGGTCGAAATTGGCTATTAATTCATGTTATGCTTCCATATTGAAAATGAAGAGGATTTTTAATTTGTATACCAGTAAGAAAGATTTGTTTACAAGCCTGAACAAGCTAATGTATCTTTTTCTTAAAACAGTTTCTGCACACATAAAATCTTAAGATCATTGCATTTTCTGTTTGATCACAAATTGCAAATCAAAAAGTGTATGGCTTAGGAAGATGTGATCAGTTGTAGTTCAGTTTTGATTGTGGCAGTGTGAGATATAGATTTTAAACAAAATTTCTGGGCTTGCTATCATACAGTGTGTGACTATGTGTAATTTTTATTTAAAAGAAAATTCAATATCGACAGTGTTAGGCTTGTGGTCATAGTCTATCACTCAGCCACCTAGGCACAAAGAAAAACTCTATAATACTAAAAGTAATAAGAAGACTGGCAACAAAATCACCATATCAGTTATATATGTGCAGAATGTATTTACTTGTATTATATTAGTTATCTATTTTATATAACCAGCCGTAAATCATGTAACAATCTTTTATCACTATGTATTTATAAGATGTATTTATTATTATCTTTCTGTCACCTTGTCTTCATTTATAATTCATATCAGACCTGGATTTCCAGCATCATATATCATGGTCTTTTATATGTTGAATGATATGAGGTGAAAGGCGATAGTTCGTGTATATGATATCGGTGGAATTGTTGACCATCACTGTTTAAACTTTCTTTGTTTATGTGATATTGGTGGAATTGTTGACCATCAGTTTAAACTTTCTTTTCATAGATTATTTAGGACTAAATAATTGACCTCTTATTCTACTCACTGATTTATACTACATATATTATTACTTGTTTATTGTTTACTGTATTGTTTCCATATTTTAGTTGAGATATTGTTGACTGTGGAGTTAAACATCATAACCTTTAACCTGTCAATTATTTACACATGTATTTGTCTGTATTATGTATAAGTTGGTATACAGTGTTTATTTGTTGATAATGTCATTGGTTCAGCATTATATTACATAGTCATTGTTTTATAAAATTATTCTATTATCTTTTCCTTGTTCTATAAATCAGCCATTGTACCATTATATTTGTGTTCACTGTTTCAATCAACGTCTCTTCATTCTTTTACTACAATATATCTTTCCAAATTTTATATATTCATTGGCCAAATACATTACATTGTATATTCAGTCACATTACAGTACACTATATTCATTGGCCAATTACATCTCTCCATTTTCCCTTCACACCATCACTCATTGGTTTTTTGCATTTGTGTATTCAGTAACCAAATACATTGTATATTTATTGACCATTGTAAATTACATCTCTTCATTTGTTTTTTGGTTCACTGTCTACTTACAAAAATCATTGACATATGTCATCATTAATGTATATAATGAGTATCACATGTAAAGTGAGAGGACTAATGTCAAATGAAAACTTGTACAGTGGAACTCGTGCAATCTGACACCAGAGTTTTCCGACATCTTGTGACATCCGACAAAAATTTATGATCCTAAAGTATTTCTGTTAACTGAAATAAAACATGAGTATTCCACATCTTGTACAATCCGACATATTTATTTGGTCCCTTGGTGTGTCGGATTAGAGATGTTCCACTGTACATGTATTTATTATATTTCAGTTTTAAACATACATGTACATGTATTATGAATATTTGACTGTAAGATAATCACTGATCTTTATAAAACTACAATATTATGTATAGTGTATACTGAATTACTAGTTGTCTATCTGTCATTTGTAATTGTCACAGAAATATCAACTTATTGTAATATAAATTGTGTGTGTAAAGAAAGCATTTATTTCTTAGTAAAGAATGTACTACAGTCATATCTTTTTTGCTGTCTTTACTGAACAAATATATCAGTGTTGTTTTATGCTAACCAGAGGCCAGTGATTCAACTAGGCACCATTCTCAGGACATTTGCATACCTATTTCTCAAATTGTCCTGAAGAACTTTTTAAAGTTTACTTATTACTTATTTACTTATTAAAGAATGTCCCAAAGAAATTTTGATAAAACTGGCAATTGTCCTGAAGATTTCAAAGTCTAGCTGAAAGACTGTGAGCCTGTATCACTGACCTGGTACAGAATATACTAGCCATATCTTTTTTGCTGTCTTTAATGATATACACAAACCACTAAACAGAAAACTAAAAATCGAGCAACATGAACATGAACCCCAACTAGAGGCTTAGCCCACTGAGTCTGTGTTGCTCACCTTTCATTCTGCTTTGAGGAAACATAATACATAACATCCCATAGGTGCTTCCCACCAAGTTTTGGTCATTTGGCTAAGCAGTTACAGAGAAGATATTTAGAAGTCGACCAATCAGAAACAAGTATGTAACTTTTTTCCCAATCCTATTAATTACTTCTTATAATGTAATGTATATAGCTGAATATTGTAATGTTATATTGAATTAATTAATAAAATATGTTTAAACTAACCAATCAGAAACAAGAATTGCCTTTGGTGGCCATGTTTGTTAACAGATCGGAACTAAATGAGTAAACTTTGTAAAGGACCTTCCAAGGATGCTCCCTACCAAGTTTCGATTCATTTCGTCAAGCGGTTTCAGAGGAGACGATTTTTTAGAAATCAACCAATCAGAAACAAGAATTGCCTGTCGTGGCCATGTTTGTTGAACAATCTGTATAAAGGACCTTCCAAGGATGCTTCCTACCAAATTTCGATTCATTTGGCCAAGCAGTTACAGAGGAGAAGATTTTTTAGAAATCAACCCATCAGAAACAAGAATTGTCTGTGGTGGCCATGTTTGATAACGGATCGGGACGAAATAAGCAATCTTTAGAGAGGACCTGCCATAGATGCTTCCTACTAAGTTTCGGTTCATTTGACCAAGTGGTTTCAGAGAAGATTTTTTTATATCGGCCAATCAGAAACAAAAATTGCCTATGGTGGCCATGTTTGTTAACGGATCAGAACTAAATGAGCAATCGTTATAGAGGACCTTCCAAGGATGCTTCTTACCAAGTTTCGGTTCATTTGGCAAAGCGATTTCAGAGTAGAGGATTTTTTAGAAATCAACCAATCGGAAACAAGAATTGTCTGTGGCGGCCATGTTTGTTAATGGATCGGATCTAAATGAGCAATCTTTATAGAGGACCTTCCAAGGATGCTTCCTACCAAATTTCGATTCATTTGGCCAAGCAGTTTCAGAGAAGATTTTTTAGAAATCAACCAATCAGAAACAAGAATTGTCTGTGGTGGCCATGTTTGTAAACGGATCGGGACGAAATGAGCAATCTATAGAGGACATGATATAGATGCTTCCTACCAAGTTTCGGTTCATTTGGCCAAGCGGTTTCAGAGGAGAAGATTTAAAAAAATTGACATTCAGAAACAAGAATTGCCTATGGCGGCCATGTTTGTTAATGGATCGGGACAAAATGAGCAATCTTTAGAGGACCTTCTATAGATGCTTCCTACCAAGTTTCACTTCAGTTGGCTGAGGGGTTTGAGAGGAGAAGATTAAAATTTGAAAAGTTAACGGACGACGGACACCAAGTGATGGCAAAAGCTCACATTGCCTTTGGCAAGGTGAGCTAATAAAAAAGTGATCATTGTCAAATTCTTTAAAATATTTTTATTTAAATTGGAAAACCAACTTGGCTCATCACTGATCTTATTTTAACACAGGGCTCTATGGGAAAACATTTAAAGGCATCTCAGAAAATTTTCAACTAGCAGAACCCAATCTGTACAAGAGCAATCAATCATGGTCTTATACATTTTTGTATATATCAGAGATGTTATAGATGACTGTCATTTGCTGTGAAGAGTTAACTAAAGAACCTTATAGAAACTTTAGGATTATGATGATCAGAGATCTTATAGATGACTGTCATTTGCTGTAAAGAAATTAAGAACCTAAGAGAAACTGTAGAACTTTGTCAATTTTAGTAGATATGAACATTAGGCATTTGCAAATTTTATTCTTTGAAACCTTGACCAAAGAAACCAAATTTTGTTTTCCACATTTATTGTAATTCTGTCTTGTAGTAGCCTACTTACCATGAATATCCAACTGATAATACTGCATCGTATTCAATATTTGCAAATGTTTGAATTCTGAATTTTTTATATGGAATTGGTTAATGGAGGTGAGTGTTGTTCAACACCAAATAAACAATTTTTCAGCTATATCATGGTGAGAACAATTTACATACGATGACATGACGAGGATATCTACTTTGTACTAGACCAACATGCTTAGTTGGATTTTTTAGTGCTAGCTCACTGAAACAACAGTTTGCAGGTAGACATGTCTCTCCACTCTCTGACACATCATCCTTATTCCGAGTCAATGTTTCGTACTCCATTGGTTGATTTATTGATTATTGCTTAACATCAAGTGAGCAAGTATTTCAGCTATATTCAGGACGAGAACATGTCCAATAATATATGAAATCTACATAGAAATGAGGGATCAATTACTTGACTGCCACTGAAAAAGTATTGAGAGTTGGGTAGGGATGAAACATTTAGTCTTTTGTAATGTGCCTCCTCTTTTAGAGGTTTTTAGCTTGCAGAGAGCTTGGCACTCTCCAAACACTTTATCCACTATGGTCCATGGTCAGACTTTTCGTATTATAACCTTACCCTGGGAACCTTTGCCAGTATCCAGTCTACCTCATTCAATGGGAGCATGCTAACCATTACACCACTGATACAGTTTTGGTTAATAAGTGTTTTACTTACCCTGGGAACCTTTGCCAGTATCCAGTCTACCTCATTCAATGGGAGCATGCTAACCATTACACCACTGATACAGTTTTGGTTAATAAGTGTTTTACTTACCCTGGGAACCTTTGCCAGTATCCAGTCTACCTCATTCAATGGGAGCATGCTAACCATTACACCACTGATACAGTTTTGGTTAATAAGTGTTTTACTTACCCTGGGAACCTTTGCCAGTATCCAGTCTACCTCATTCAATGGGAGCATGCTAACCATTACACCACTGATACAGTTTTGGTTAATAAGTGTTTTACTTACCCTGGGAACCTTTGCCAGTATCCAGTCTACCTCATTCAATGGGAGCATGCTAACCATTACACCACTGATACAGTTTTGGTTAATAAGTGTTTTACTTACCCTGGGAACCTTTGCCAGTATCCAGTCTACCTCATTCAATGGGAGCATGCTAACCATTACACCACTGATACAGTTTTGGTTAATAAGTTTTTTACTTACCCTGGGAACCTTTGCCAGTATCCAGTCTACTTCATCCAATGGGAGCATGCTAACCATTACACCACTGATACAGTTTTGGTTAATAAGTGTTTTACTTACCCTGGGAACCTTTGCCAGTATCCAGTCTACCTCATTCAATGGGAGCATGCTAACCATTACACCACTGATACAGTTTTGGTTAATAAGTGTTTTACTTACCCTGGGAACCTTTGCCAGTATCCAGTCTACCTCATTCAATGGGAGCATGCTAACCATTACACCACTGATACAGTTTTGGTTAATAAGTGTTTTACTTACCCTGGGAACCTTTGCCAGTATCCAGTCTACCTCATTCAATGGGAGCATGCTAACCATTACACCACTGATACAGTTTTGGTTAATAAGTGTTTTACTTACCCTGGGAACCTTTGCCAGTATCCAGTCTACCTCATTCAATGGGAGCATGCTAACCATTACACCACTGATACAGTTTTGGTTAATAACTTTTTTACTTACCCTGGGAACCTTTGCCAGTATCCAGTCTACCTCATTCAATGGGAGCATGCTAACCATTACACCACTGATACAGTTTTGGTTAATAAGTGTTTTACTTACCCTGGGAACCTTTGCCAGTATCCAGTCTACCTCATTCAATGGGAGCATGCTAACCATTACACCACTGATACAGTTTTGGTTAATAAGTGTTTTACTTACCCTGGCAACATTTGCCAGTATCCATCTACCTCATTCAATGGGAGCATGCTAACCATTACACCACTGATACAGTTTTGATTAATAAGTGTTTTACTTACCCTGGGAACCTTTGCCAGTATCCAGTCTACCTCATTCAATGGGAGCATGCTAACCATTACACCACTGATACAGTTTTGGTTAATAAGTGTTTTACTTACCCTGGGAACCTTTGCCAGTATCAAGTCTACCTCATTCAATGGGAGCATGCTAACCATTACACCACTGATACAGTTTTGGTTAATAAGTGTTTTACTTACCCTGGGAACCTTTGCCAGTATACAGTCTACCTCATTCAATGGGAGCATGCTAACCATTACACCACTGATACAGTTTTGGTTAATAAGTGTTTTACTTACCCTGGGAACCTTTGCCAGTATCCAGTCTACCTCATTCAATGGGAGCATGCCAACCATTACACCACTGATACAGTTTTGGTTAATAAGTGTTTTACTTACCCTGGGAACCTTTGCCAGTATCCAGTCTACCTCATTCAATGGGAGCATGCTAACCATTACACCACTGATACAGTTTTGGTTAATAAGTGTTTTACTTACCCTGGGAACCTTTGCCAGTATCCAGTCTACCTCATTCAATGGGAGCATGCTAACCATTACACCACTGATACAGTTTTGGTTAATAAGTTTTTTATATTTTGGTAGTTATTCCATAAAACAACAAAAACAACAGTACATTCAATTATTTTACTAGATCATTAAATAGTGAGATAAACAGTACTAAGAATAACAAATACATTGAGACACTGACTATTTGCATATGATTGTACAAGGTTTGTCAGTGCATCACTTTGCATCACGAGAATGCCCCGACGTGGACAAAATATAAAAAGAAAAACATAACGATAAGAAAAAACACTAACAAAATAAAAAATGAGATACTCAAATGAGGCTGTATCCTCACCTTGAGCTACTCAAATGAGTCTGTATCCTCACCTTGAGCTACTCAAATGAGTCTGTATCCTCACCTTGAGCTACTCAAATGAGGCTGTATCCTCACCTTGAGCTACTCAAATGAGTCTGTATCCTCACCTTGAGCTACTCAAATGAGGCTGTATCCTCACCTTGAGCTACTCAAATGAGGCTGTATCCTCACCTTGAGATACTCAAATGAGGCTGTATCCTCACCTTGAGATACTCAAATGAGTCTGTATCCTCACCTTGAAAAACAACTTTATTTTATTGGCGACCGTATCATGTTAGATCTTGATTCCCTGGGAAAAAGATTTATTTTTTTGGCGATTGTAGCATATGTTAAATCTTGAAGCTAACAGACACCCAAACACTCATTGTTACAAAATTGAATTTTCATGCCAACTATACCTGCATAAAACAAATTCCCATTGCATCCTATTTTAATCATTTTTAAAAGCTTGAATCTGCTCATCACAAACACGATTAATACCATATATAATGGTAATATTTCATTTTCATTATTGTATCTAAAGGAAATTATTATTCTTCAATTCAGCCTATGTAAATCTACATATCACAATAACGCTGCACAAATATTGTAGCATTTCTATTGCTAGTTCTTGAGAAGAATAAAAAAAAAAATTGCTTAATTTCCCCTTTTAGGCATATTTGTATAAATCTTAATCCACAATTCCCAAGGAACATCTCTGTCAACCTTGGATTCATTTGGTTAAGTAGTTTTGCCAAATTAAAATGTGAAAAAGTTAATGACGAGGACAAGGACGGATGCCAAGTGATACTAAATACTCCCATGGTCTGTAGCCAAGTGAGGTATAAACAATACACACACATCCCACTACTTATATCAAACTTTAGGGTTCTGTCTATGGAACATATGACTGCATCAATTTTAGAATAACCATAAAAATATGCTTGAACACTTGAATAAGTTTGTCAATGGATTCCAGTGGACCTTATAAAATAATTAAATTAAATTCAACAAGTGAGATAGCAGACATAAAGACTACAGACTTCATCCATACCATATACCTATAGATTGTATGTATTTTAAACATGTGAAAAATTGACATCAGAGTTAGATATTTTATAATATAAGGAAGAAAACATTTTTCTACAAAAAATTGTATTTAAATGTATTTTTTGGAAAATAAATACAATATTTGTGTAATAAATTACTATATTTCCATCGATGATTAGAAGATTTGTTCAACAAGTCATAAGAATACCATGTACGTGATTAATAAAAATTTGACCAAGTCAAAATAAAATAAATGGCATTAAATGATTTATTGGTTAAAATTAAACTTTTTAATTTAAATTACTCCATTTTTTAATTCCTAATTACTACCAGTATGCAAATTATTTTTTAATTCCTAATTACTATGTAAATTGCTTAATGAAGCTTTCCATTACAGGAGCAAGAATTATACAATATACAATTAATGACTTTTAATGAGGTGGATACAAGGATTTATTAACCCAGGAACATTATATTTACCGAGGCCAGATGGCCGAGGTAAATATATTATTCTTGGGTTAATAAATCCTGGTATCCATCGAATTGAAAGTCATTAATTGTTTCAATATATGACACATTTTATATGTTGCTTTTACCCTTAAAATAAGCTTTTATCACGACGTTTTCTTTGGTTTCGTATGGTGCAAGACGCTGGAATGTTATATTCACCATGCGTTACATCGCGTGAGGTGATTATAACGTGTTATCAAAGAACGTTACTAGGGACGTCAGCCAATCAGAAAAGACATTATCTGAAGTCATATAAAAATCATTCTTAACAGAAAACCAGTCCAAGATATATGTGGTATCTTATTATTTTCTTCTCCTAAATACTACAAAAATATTTTTTTATTAAAGTTGTCTGATTCATTACAGGAATCAGAATAATACTACAAGATTCAGCAGAAAACATAGCCATGTGGGACATTGATGTAAACTTATACCAGGACAACTGCATTATCCCTCTCCCAATCTTTGAGTAGGTGATTTAAAATTTCCCTCCCTTTTCCCTTTCAACACCCTCATTTATTAACCATTAGGGGTATATAACATAATGATAAAAAAATATTTATATCATCTTCTGAAGAGGTATCTCTGTAATTCATCAGTTTTGAAAATTATGATACTTTGGTTTGCGTGTTTGAGCATGGAAACCACATTAAACTTGAAATTTTTGGTCCTTTTATCAAAACAGGTAAAACATAAAAGTTCCATATTTACAAGCATATTAATATCCATATGATGTTGATTTTCAAATATAGATATAGGTTAAACAGAAATATAGTTAATGCATGGAAACCAAGTGTTAACAGAGGATGACGATATTCTCATATCTGATAATATTCCCATGTTGATGTACAAAAGTTCTGCAGTCACATAAAAATGCCATGCCAATTTCTTAAACGAATTATTCATATCTCAGTATTTAAAAAGCAAAAAATACTACATAAATTTGGAATAATGATTAAAATCGTTGACTTGCGATGGAGGTATTATTCTAAAAATACAATAAAATGTAATTAAATGTTAATTTATAAATTTTTGAATAATTTACAGTATTATAAGACCAAATACAGTCAAACCTGTCTATACGGTCACCTCTATCAAGCAGTCACCTGTATTAAGAGATCACCTTTTTCTTGTCCTGACATAGAACATTTCATATCAATGGAACCTCTTTTAAGAGGTCACCTGTCTTATAAGGCCACTTTTTCTTTGTCCCAAAGGTGACCTCTTAATACAGGTTTGACTGTACAATTGCATTTTCATAGCTGCTTATTGCAAAAAAATGTTTGTGAAAATATACCTGTTTTGCACATACCTCCAAAGGCTCAATGAGTTAGGTAGTTGGATTACATAACAACTCATACAAGCCAATCACCAATACGGCATGGGTTGGCGCCCGGCTTTGTAAATTACAAACTAGAGGCTCAGGTGAGCCTGTATTGCTCACCTGACATAAATAAGCCCTCTTAAGAATGTCTGCATGCCGAATACATCTAAGTTTTACCATTCAAATCCCATAGGGTTCTATGTTAAAACTATGTCTGCTCATGGCAGCCATCTTAGATGGAGGTCAGGGTCACCAGACACAATTTTGAAAATTGACCACTTAAGGACCATCCATGCCATGTTTGCTTTAAATTGGCTTACTGGTTTCAGAGGAGAAGATTTTTAAACATATTTCCCATAGGGTCCTATGTTAAAACTATGTCCACTGACGGTGGCCATCTTGGATGGAGGTCTGGGTCACAGGACATAATTTTGAAAGTTGACCACCTAAGGACCATTCATGCCATGTTTGCTTTAAATTGACTTACTGGTTTCAGAGGAGAGGACTTTTAAACATTTTTTCCATAGGGTCCTATGTTAAAACTAAGTCGAGTCATGGCAGCCATCTTGAATTTCCGATCGGCAAACGATTCACAAGTTTCGTACAGGACCACCCAATGATCATTCCTGCAGTGTCACAATTCAATTGGCTTGGTGGTTTCTGACAAGAGGATTTTTAAAAATTCAGCCAATGAGAACACATTATGGGCCCTGGCAGCCATGTTGGATTTCAAATCAGCACCAAAAACAGAAATCTGGTAGAGGACCATCCAATGAACATTTCTAGCAAGTTTGGTTCAATTCTGTTCAGTGGTTTCAGAGAAGAAGATTTAAATGTGAAAAGCTAACGGACGGATGCTTACCCATGACAAAAGCTCACATTGCCTATGGCCAGGTGAGCTAAAAAAGATGCACTCGACTCGCAGCCGCAAGTGATAAAGTTTACCAGTTGCTTGCCCATGGTCGGTGCTTCTCTCCAGGAACTCCAGCTTCTTCCACCACTAAAACTGGTCGCCATGATATAGCTGAAATATTGCTGAAAGTGGCGTTAAACACAAAAAATCAAATCAACCTATTACATATATTAAAATATTCATTATAATGTGCCTACTTTCAAATTTAAGCTCATTTGGAGGAAACATGGGATGCTATTGTCTAGTAATAGATCTTTAAGCTGTTTTACACCACATTTTATTTATAGGCCGCCATGTTGTTTGGTTGACAATTTTCACATATAATTTTGAGAGTAGATGCACTAAAGTTGATTTGTGTCAACATAGATTAAAATTGACTAGCTGGAGAGAAGAAGATTTTTAAACAAGTTAATACCAGATGAAGCCTTCCTAGAAAGACGAAAATAGTCGATTCAATAAATATACTACTTCAATACCCTGTAGCATCGTTGTCTAATGACCCATTCATATATTAGTAAAATAACTGGCTGACGAAAAGTTATCTTCTTAAGTTTAAATCGTCAAAAACAAAAGTTTAAGATGTAATAAATATAAGTACATACATTTAATTCAAAACATAAAATCCTTCACTGTCTATCTATAAACTTAAAAGACAATTCAAATACGGAAACATTTTTTTGGCTCAATATACTGTAAACATTTTTTTGCATGAATAACAGATTTATACATAGAATGTTACAAGTTTAATATTACCCCAAAAAAATCATTTCCTGTATACACATTATTATAGATACCTACAAAAATTATCACAAATATACACAATACCAATCGGATCAATCTAAAAAAAATATCCCAAGAATTAATAACATACATGCTTCAAAAACAACCAACTCAAACCGGGATTTAAAACACATACAGGACAAGTCAATAAACCTAGCTTAAACATGAACATATTATGTGGACTCAGTAGATAATAGATCACATAATGTAGGCATATTTCCCTAAATTTTAAAATGATAAAATATTCTTTTTGAAGCGAAAAACATATTGAGCTCTAGTCCAAAAAATTAATATATAAATTAAACCCATAATTCGACTAACAAACATTTATTCCCAAATTAAAGATGATTTATAGGTGATTAAAGCAACAATTCCTATATAAACTGACGGTAAATTTAAATGTGGAGGAAACCGGAGGATCTAGAGAAAACCTGCCACAAGCCATTGACAAACTTTATCATATAAAGTTGTATATGTAGAATACATCTCTCCATTTGTGGGAATCAAACTCACGACTTTAGTGGTGATATGCACTGATTGCATAGGTAAATGTAAATCTAACTACCATGTACCATGTGATCATAGCAACAGCAGCCCCCAATATTAAACATGAAAGTATTATACATGTATGTTAAAAAGATCACAATTCTACTATCTACTAAACACACTAAAAATTGATCATCTATTAATATCCTTATCTAAATGCTGTGTATTACCCTGGAAACAGCAGTATGATCAAGGCAGACTTCATCCCAACAAGTAAAGGTTGTTTATTTACAATAGTTTTAAACAATAACCTGTGACTGCTTGTCTAATTTTTAATAAAATACATCACATTTACATAAATGTTCAGATTCTGTGTAAAAAAATAGGTTCAGTCCCTTTTTAAATTTTTTTTTTTTAGATATGTCTGGTTGCCATTTTTAGTGGTAATGGGAGGTAAAAGTTTTCTTTAGAAAACCACCGACAATTGGTAAATAACTCAAATATGTTCATGAAATAGAATTTCTCACATGAACCTGTTATTTATGATTTCAAAATAAGAACAAAGCTCCCCTCTATATAACATCACTAATTCAATACAAGATAATTACTGACCTTGTTCTCTATACATGTACAAGGTCCCTCGTTAAACCGCCACCTTCTGTGCAGTCAGTAGTTTGGCGGTATAACGAGTTTGGCGATAAACTGAGGGACATTGAAAACCGGAAGTTATGTGATCATATGAAAAGATAAACTTTCAACTCGACTGACATGCATTTTGCACTTAAGTATAAATAATACATGTTTAATAAATAAATAAATTAGAATAATTATATTCACATCGGAAATGTCCTGTACAGTTTGCAGATCTTTGCCAATGTTGACAAATTCTTGAACCGTCATTTGTAGCTCGGGACATCAAGGTTATTATAAACACGTGAGAGCAACAGTTCATCTTAAGGATAAGTTGAAAGACCATGAGGATAGGTGGCTGAAATTACTGTAATTTAGCATTGTTATTTCTGTTCTATACTCTTAGCAGAAACAAATTATATAAACTATTTGTAACAGTTTAACCATTCTGATCATTGTAAACTTAATTTTTAGATTAATTTATATATTTATAAATAAATAATGGTTTATTGGGAATAGGGTGGTAATTACAATTACAATTGATTTCAGAAAAAAAGTGGTTATGTGCTGAGCACATAAATAGCAATAACTGTCTTTTACACTTGTAATATGTTTGTCTTGTTCTGTGCATGTGATGTGGTGAATGTGTTGTCTGTAAAAAAAAATGAAAATTTACAAAAAAAATGAATAAAAAAAAACAAAAAAAAAACAGTTCATTTTCATTTGTGGGGTTATTGGAAGATCCCATTTAATTGTCAAATTATCGACAATTTGTTGTTATGTTAATTTTGGATTTTCCTTTGCATAACTTATAATTGCACGTTTTTGTTTGTCGTCTAATTAATTACGCTTTCTCTTCAAGCACGACATTTTTATGACAACTAATTAAATTACAAATTTTACTCGGGATTAAAAGTACAAATGTAATCACTAGAAAAGTAAATACAGGTAGTTATTCTAATCAAAACAACTGATCACCTGTTCCGACCCTCAACTAATCAATGACTGTGTCCGATGACCAGTTTTGACATTCCATCATTACCGATCAATACACAGCTGTCAAAAGGTAGTTGTGGGTGGTACTAACAGGGGAATTTAAATTGGTTTTACGACTTTTGTGGCGGATGGCAGTAGCTGAGTTTGGCAGTATAACAGGGTATTTTTAATGGGGGAAATCGGGACAGACGAGAATTTTGGCGATAGGCGAGGTTGGCGATAAAACGGGGGGGGGCGACAGACTGAGGGAGCACTGTACTGACCTTGTTTTTTTTATAAAATGAAACAAACATGAACGCTAAAGAAAATCTATCTAATTATGATGAAATATACAATGTAAGCATTTTACCCCAGTCATTCAGTTGTTTATCGACTATTCAAAGGAAGCACCGTAACCAAGGTAACTTGATAAACGGTTACAGTAATCTTATAATTATAAGGATTAAAGATCTATTTGAATAAAGATTATCTTCAAGGAATTCATCTCACAGCTTAACGATTGCATTATACTTCATAAGACATTATTAAAGAACAACTATCTCTTGGCTTAAAAATTGCATTGTAATTCATAAGACATTATTAAAAAATAATTCTTAAATGATTTACATAATTAGAAATCCTATTGGGTATAAGCGCTTATGGAGGCGGGGTTTTGTCAGTTTATTATTTGATAGACGATGTTCACCGGACTACTTTTTTTGTAATGTAAACAAAATGGCGGCTTGGATTCCCGATAATAAAAAAAGATAAAAGAAACAATGTTTATGGTAAATAATCGACAATTATTGTTAGATATGAAATAAAAAAATAAATGCCAATGAAAAAAAAAGGTTGTATTGTTGACATAAAAAAAAAATTCCTGAAAAAATACTTAAAGACAACCATCTATCGACTTTGACTTTTGTAATATATCGTCATCCTGTGATGTTGTTTACAAGGGACGCTGATTGACACAAGCTGGTTACTGATTTATTTTACGATTTTGTGGGCATTTTACTTGTTTGAGTAGCTAAATGCAAAATGCCATCAAATTGGAAAATATCAGTATCTTAATTACATCACCGTCTAGTTATCAATGTAGGAAAACAAGGTTAGTTCATTTTGTTATTCATGGCCGACACACATCAATGGAATGTATGTGTGCGTACTGGGCCTGGGGATCCCCAAAGGTAAATTTTCAAAACAAATGAAAAAAAAACTTAGTTACAGAATTATAAGGATTAAACACATTTTTTCCGGAGTTTATTGATGTATAACCTGGACCAAGTCACTCACAATGTGTTTAATCCTATAACAACTATCTCTCGGCTTAGCAATTGCATTACAATTCATAAGACATAATTAAAGAATATCTATTTCAAATGAGTTTAAGACATAATTAAAGAATATCTATTTCAAATGAGTTTAAGACATAATTAAAGAATATCTATTTCAAATGAGTTTAAGACACAATCAAAGAATATCTATTTCAAATGAGTTTAAGACATAATTAAAGAATATCTATTTCAAATGAGTTTAAGACATAATTAAAGAATATCTATTTCAAATGAGTTTAAGACATAATTAAAGAATATCTATTTCAAATGAGTTTAAGACATAATTAAAGAATATCTATTTCAAATGAGTTTAAGACATAATTAAAGAATATCTATTTCAAATGAGTTTAAGACATAATCAAAGAATATCTATTTCAAATGAGTTTAAGACATAATTAAAGAATATCTATTTCAAATGAGTTTAAGACATAATTAAAGAATATCTATTTCAAATGAGTTTAAGACATAATTAAAGAATATCTATTTCAAATGAGTTTAAGACATAATTAAAGAATATCTATTTCAAATGAGTTTAAGACACAATCAAAGAATATCTATTTCAAATGAGTTTAAGACATAATTAAAGAATATCTATTTCAAATGAGTTTAAGACATAATTAAAGAATATCTATTTCAAATGAGTTTAAGACATAATTAAAGAATATCTATTTCAAATGAGTTTAAGACATAATTAAAGAATATCTATTTCAAATGAGTTTAAGACATAATCAAAGAATATCTATTTCAAATGAGTTTAAGACATAATTAAAGAATATCTATTTCAAATGAGTTTAAGACATAATTAAAGAATATCTATTTCAAATGAGTTTAAGACATAATTAAAGAATATCTATTTCAAATGAGTTTATCTAAGTGTACTATGACTAGAAGATGAGAGTCATTTCTGTACTGGAGTTTCCTAAATTAGTCAAGGGGATTTCCATTCCTACTTCCTCCTCCTCCTCTAACCTACGAAGGCTTTTTAAGATATGGATGATGCTGATGTCCTTCCAGATGAGTCATAAGTCCGGGAATCGCTTGGGGTCCTCACGGTAGTGAAAAGGAATGGTAAATTGGTTTGGATCCAAATTTTCTCTCCAATCAAATGATTGAAATGTCACAGTAGCTGTCACCGTAGGAAAAACCGGGATTTCTATAAATAATAACAATAATCAATTACTTTTTTTCATTTGACTATTGTTAAACTATGAAAATAAGAGGCATACAACTCACATACAATACTTTGTTTTAAATTACAATTTTTCTAAAACGATAAACAGAAAATACAAAAATTGGAGACAGCATCAATGTATTCATTGGCTCAGTTTAATCAAGTGCATATTAATTTGAATTTGAATATAACTCAAAAACTACTTTATGGGAGGAAAATTGAAAATTTGAATAATAAAATACATATTCAGTGCCATTTTACCAGTGTATTTGTCAAAAGTTTTAAGTTAAAATGGTTATTATTTATTCTAACAAACACAAACATGATTCTGATTTATACTAACCTATTTGAACTGGAAATCCTTCAGGTAATTTTGATGTCATAAAATCACGTAATTTTTGAAATTGCTTAAAGGGTGCAACAACTTCCAACACATCTAATAAGCTGCAAATTAAAAAAAAAATAAATATTAATACCATAACATGAATTTGTATTTAATTTGTGCCTATTTTGTTTTGAGCAATATGATATAACTGTGCATGTTCTATTAGCAATATGATATAACTGTGCATGTTCTATTAGCAATATGATATAACTGTGCATGTTCTATTAGCAATATGATATAACTGTGCATGTTCTATTCCAATTAATTTTTGGCATCATTGAAAAAAAATAGACTCCGAAGAGCGTGCAATGGCTTTGTTCAGGTCAGCTAAAAAGTATATTTCCAAAGATCCATGTTGCTTTGGTGTGTTCACTAAAATGTTTGGTGTACCAAACTAAGCAAAACAATACTGGTGTGTTTCTTTTTGCTGTTCAGTAATAGAAATGGACAAAATCCAAACAGATTAGGGAAGTTGAGTAAATTTTTTACATCTGGAAAAATAATGTAAAAAATACTACTTGGAATGTTAGTATTATCATGATATACAAATAATATTGACATAAACCTTTTGTAATTTGTAATTAAGAAAGATCAACATTTTATTGTACTTACGCATGGACTGTCATTGGAAAATTCTTGCTCTACAATAAGAGTAAAAGTACATGTATGAACAAGACATGACCACAGCACTTGGATGTACATGTATTTTTATGGCTAGTAAAATACTGGTAGTTTTGACAAGCATTCACATTATCATCATGCATATTAGAATTCTACCCAAAAACAAGTTTATCTTGCAAAATTCAAGAATTTCAAACAAAAATATGTTAAAAAAAAATCATATTGTCACCCTCGAAAATACCTTTTTTGTGTCAATGGAGGCATGACAATAGTATTGTCATCCCATCAACCTCTGATTTTTAATTTTGTTTTTTTATCTACAAGGTATGTATTTAGTGTGTATCTTGCAGTGTTAAAAAGTCCAACACAACTGGACAAATTAAACAATCATTTTTAAGGGTGTCTACGTTCTTATTCATGCTATACTGTTACAGTTTGCTCTCTATGAAATCAGGTAACAGGAGACTGCTATTTTGCATACAGACAAATAAAAGAAAGATTTTATTTGCATACTGTCATTGTACAGCAAATATCGGTCCTCTTTAACATGTATGCTATATTCTCCTGTTTAGTACCTTTCACTCTACATGAATCAGGTATCACAAGACTTATTTATATACTAGGTATTGTATATGCATACCTTAATTGTACAACAAAGGTTATGATGTCATGATTGCAAAATAAATTTCTTTCTCTGTTTGACTTAATTGAGCTAAATTACTAACCACAGCCACTGTAGCTTTGAAAGACTTTGGGCTTTCTTTAGATATATACTGTCTACCTAAACATTCATGTTTCCCTGGTAGTGCTGCTACATAATCCTCCCATGCTATATCAGGTTTAAAGGGAGGTTGTAAAGAAGGTCTTCTATCAAACTGAAATCAATCATAAATATCATGTTATAAGGTGTAAATAGAGGATGTAAAGACCTGTATAATTTTCTATTAAATGACATGTACATACATGTAGTTCTTTTATGGCTTCGTATATTGTCGAACATTAAATTTGAACTTCTTTGCTTTAAACAGTAGTCAGTAGTCACATTAACTCAAAATGAGTTTGAGCTATTAGTAGCATAGGTACTCTAAAGTTTATCAATAGAAATAATTATAGTTTCTGTACAAAATATGTTTCATCATGTCATGTTTTCTAGTAACCAGAATTATTTATATAATTTATTGTGCTGATTTAGTGATTTTGTAAACTTACTTTGTGTACCTGGCATGATCTTGTGTATTTGTTAATTTGTTGTGAACTGATGAATCATAGATTATTGTATATCAACACACATAATTAAAAACATCATTTAAACTTCGTCATTTCTGAAATGCTTTCAAATAACCAAACCTCCAATAGAATACTTTTAAGCCGCAAAAATGTTCTTCACTGTAAAGATTATTCTCAATCATTTGTTTTTTTCTGCATATCCAAAGAATTACTGCTTCTGAAATTATCTTAAATATCAGTGTAAATAGTCACAAAATATTTAATTGCTCGATTCAGGATTCCTTTATAAAACAGATGAAAAAGATGACCAACATTATAGATACTCACAAAATATTACAATTAAGATGTTTCCTATATAAACCTCTATCTACGTACCTCACAACTGTCCCATGTTCCTTTACTGAGACTTTCCATAATAGCTTTATTTTTCTGAATGTCTTCTGGTGATAAATGTTCCCTCCTACAAAACATTTATATTGTAGTTTTATAAACTGAGGATGAAATTGATTTTTTAGGTAAACATATCAAAATTTTAAAATTATGTTATAATTCAAATACAGTCAAACTTGTCTTATGTCACCTTCCATGGGAACATTGAAATATGGTCACATAAGACAGGTGGTCTCTGATTACAGTTTTAATAAATATGCAATGCTCTGTGAAGGGCCATTAAAACCAAGGCGGCAAAATACAAGTTATTGCTTAGTAGAGGTGGTCACTAAACCATGTTTTACTGTAATAAATGTAAAACTTACCTTTTCTTTGATTCCAAATTTAGGCCATGAACATTAAAAAAATCAGCTTCAAATTCACCAACCATATCCTACAAATTTAAGCAGCATGAAATGTAATACAATCAACTGACACCTTGCTACTATAAAAAGGTCCTTTACTTATTACAAGTACAAGTGATTTTAATTTTTGCTTTGCAATACCCCAAAATAAAACAGTATTCATTATATGTAATTCTTTGTAACATCCAACTTGGTGCATAAATAATAAATTAAATAGAATTTCTTGTTGTAATAATAAATATATGTATCATGATAAGTTTCAACATTTCTACACAAACAAAACTGAATACTTTCAATTATACAAAAAGGAAGGTGATTTGTCTAACACTATTGATCCTTTTACATATTTTGAATATCAAATATCTGGTGGTATTTTTTTTCCTAATTTACAGGTTAAATTGTTAACTACTTATTTTATTTAATTGTTCAACAAAATTTTTTGCTCAGAATTGTTTGTCTACTAGATTAAACTTAGATGTTTGTTCTGTTCTTTATTTAATTGCTTTCTTTGGTGATACATTCTGTTTGGGGTCATGTCATGTAACCTTTCATTCATCGTTGACCGTCCAATCATATGCAAGACTGTTAAATAAATTGACTAATCAGAGAACAGCTCTTGGTGTGTACTCAGGTTTAATTTATAGGCTCATCACTCAGTACCATATATGAACCCTGATGTGACCCATTACAGGATGTCGTCAGATGTTAGTGCATAGCCAAGGAAAAAAAAGATACAACAAATATATAATTTAGTTACCGGTAGATTGATTCTTACAGAATTCCTTTAGCTACCGGTAGACTGATTCTTACAGAATTCCTTTAGCTACCGGTAGACTGATTCTTACAGAATTCCTTATTCATTGTAAACTTCTTAAATCAAATAAATGTCATGCAATCAATCAATCAATATTTTACAAAGATATAATTCCAATTATAACATAGAAAGGTAAATATAAATATTAATCTATTTACTGTTTTATCTTCCCTGAAGAGCCAGCCACTCTGACTTCTAGAAAATGTGATATTCTTAGTTGACATTTGGGCAGCCATTATATCACTACTCATTAGTATATCTACTTCATCTTCAACTTCTTGCTCCGTTTCCTAAAATATAATTTCTCCTTTTAATTCATTGTTATTTGATTATTCAAATTACACAGGTTTTATGTTTGTATAATTGCATGCGTAATTTCATAATTTATTTCTGGTGAAGCAAGTATGCATTTTTAATGAGTTGTTAAGACATGGAACATTTAAAAACTTCATCAAAAGAAGTAAAATTAGCCAAAATCAAAATCTAGATGTCATTTTAAGTTATACATTTTTTTCAAAACTACCTGTGCAATCAGTGCCTATCACCACTAATGTTGTGAGTTCGAACCCCACTCAGACGAGGTGTACTCAATACAACATTATGTGATAAAGTTTGTCAGTAACTTGCGACAGGTCGGTGGTTTTCTCCGGTTTCCTCCACCAAAAAAACTGACCACCACGATAAAACTGAAATATTGTTGAAAGTGGTGTTAAACAGTATAAACCAACCAATCAATCCTGATACATGTATAAATAAATAGTTTGGCATTATTTACTCTTTCTCAAAAACATTATAAGGCTGCCATCTTTTTATTTATATACTATGACTACAAACATACGTATTAAATTAATTCATTTATACCTCATATTTAATTCTTTGATATACTTTAGTTTTGTTGTCCATTACTGTTAGACACTGTTCAGGAGGCATATCACCATTAAATACAAAAGTTATGTCCCCTCGTTCCCAATGCATCCCATTAAAATCTACTAATGTTGTATCTAGTCTGTAAATAAAAAAAACCCCATACATATAAGTAAAGAGTACTGCTCAACGGCAGGCTAGGGCACGTTTTACACTCATGTTAGGGTATGAGTTTTAAACCCATACATATAAGTAAAGAGTACTGCTCAACGGCAGGCTAGGGCACGTTTTACACTCATGTTAGGGTATGAGTTTTAAACCCATACATATAAGTAAAGAGTACTGCTCAACGGCAGGCTAGGGCACGTTTTACACTCATGTTAGGGTATGAGTTTTAAACCCATACATATAAGTAAAGAGTACTGCTCAACGGCAGGCTAGGGCACGTTTTACACTCATGTTAGGGTATGAGTTTTAAACCCATACATATAAGTAAAGAGTACTGCTCAATGGCAGGCTAGGGCACGTTTTACACTCATGTTAGGGTATGAGTTTTAAACCCATACATATAAGTAAAGAGTACTGCTCAACGGCAGGCTAGGGCACGTTTTACACTCATGTTAGGGTATGAGTTTTAAACCCATACATATAAGTAAAGAGTACTGCTCAATGGCAGGCTAGGGCACGTTTTACACTCATGTTAGGGTATGAGTTTTAAACCCATACATATAAGTAAAGAGTACTGCTCAATGGCAGGCTAGGGCACGTTTTACACTCATGTTAGGGTATGAGTTTTAAACCCATACATATAAGTAAAGAGTACTGCTCAATGGCAGGCTAGGGCACGTTTTACACTCATGTTAGGGTATGAGTTTTAAACCCATACATATAAGTAAAGAGTACTGCTCAACGGCAGGCTAGGGCACGTTTTACACTCATGTTAGGGTATGAGTTTTAAACCCATACATATAAGTAAAGAGTACTGCTCAATGGCAGGCTAGGGCACGTTTTACACTCATGTTAGGGTATGAGTTTTAAACCCATACATATAAGTAAAGAGTACTGCTCAACGGCAGGCTAGGGCACGTTTTACACTCATGTTAGGGTATGAGTTTTAAACCCATACATATAAGTAAAGAGTACTGCTCAACGGCAGGCTAGGGCACGTTTTACACTCATGTTAGGGTATGAGTTTTAAACCCATACATATAAGTAAAGAGTACTGCTCAACGGCAGGCTAGGGCACGTTTTACACTCATGTTAGGGTATGAGTTTTAAACCCATACATATAAGTAAAGAGTACTGCTCAACGGCAGGCTAGGGCACGTTTTACACTCATGTTAGGGTATGAGTTTTAAACCCATACATATAAGTAAAGAGTACTGCTCAATGGCAGGCTAGGGCACGTTTTACACTCATGTTAGGGTATGAGTTTTAAACCCATACATATAAGTAAAGAGTACTGCTCAACGGCAGGCTAGGGCACGTTTTACACTCATGTTAGGGTATGAGTTTTAAACCCATACATATAAGTAAAGAGTACTGCTCAATGGCAGGCTAGGGCACGTTTTACACTCATGTTAGGGTATGAGTTTTAAACCCATACATATAAGTAAAGAGTACTGCTCAATGGCAGGCTAGGGCACGTTTTACACTCATGTTAGGGTATGAGTTTTAAACCCATACATATAAGTAAAGAGTACTGCTCAATGGCAGGCTAGGGCACGTTTTACACTCATGTTAGGGTATGAGTTTTAAACCCATACATATAAGTAAAGAGTACTGCTCAACGGCAGGCTAGGGCACGTTTTACACTCATGTTAGGGTATGAGTTTTAAACCCATACATATAAGTAAAGAGTACTGCTCAACGGCAGGCTAGGGCACGTTTTACACTCATGTTAGGGTATGAGTTTTAAACCCATACATATAAGTAAAGAGTACTGCTCAACGGCAGGCTAGGGCACGTTTTACACTCATGTTAGGGTATGAGTTTTAAACCCATACATATAAGTAAAGAGTACTGCTCAATGGCAGGCTAGGGCACGTTTTACACTCATGTTAGGGTATGAGTTTTAAACCCATACATATAAGTAAAGAGTACTGCTCAATGGCAGGCTAGGGCACGTTTTACACTCATGTTAGGGTATGAGTTTTAAACCCATACATATAAGTAAAGAGTACTGCTCAACGGCAGGCTAGGGCACGTTTTACACTCATGTTAGGGTATGAGTTTTAAACCCATACATATAAGTAAAGAGTACTGCTCAATGGCAGGCTAGGGCACGTTTTACACTCATGTTAGGGTATGAGTTTTAAACCCATACATATAAGTAAAGAGTACTGCTCAATGGCAGGCTAGGGCACGTTTTACACTCATGTTAGGGTATGAGTTTTAAACCCATACATATAAGTAAAGAGTACTGCTCAATGGCAGGCTAGGGCACGTTTTACACTCATGTTAGGGTATGAGTTTTAAACCCATACATATAAGTAAAGAGTACTGCTCAACGGCAGGCTAGGGCACGTTTTACACTCATGTTAGGGTATGAGTTTTAAACCCATACATATAAGTAAAGAGTACTGCTCAACGGCAGGCTAGGGCACGTTTTACACTCATGTTAGGGTATGAGTTTTAAACCCATACATATAAGTAAAGAGTACTGCTCAACGGCAGGCTAGGGCACGTTTTACACTCATGTTAGGGTATGAGTTTTAAACCCATACATATAAGTAAAGAGTACTGCTCAATGGCAGGCTAGGGCACGTTTTACACTCATGTTAGGGTATGAGTTTTAAACCCATACATATAAGTAAAGAGTACTGCTCAACGGCAGGCTAGGGCACGTTTTACACTCATGTTAGGGTATGAGTTTTAAACCCATACATATAAGTAAAGAGTACTGCTCAATGGCAGGCTAGGGCACGTTTTACACTCATGTTAGGGTATGAGTTTTAAACCCATACATATAAGTAAAGAGTACTGCTCAATGGCAGGCTAGGGCACGTTTTACACTCATGTTAGGGTATGAGTTTTAAACCCATACATATAAGTAAAGAGTACTGCTCAACGGCAGGCTAGGGCACGTTTTACACTCATGTTAGGGTATGAGTTTTAAACCCATACATATAAGTAAAGAGTACTGCTCAACGGCAGGCTAGGGCACGTTTTACACTCATGTTAGGGTATGAGTTTTAAACCCATACATATAAGTAAAGAGTACTGCTCAACGGCAGGCTAGGAGATGTTTTACACTCATGTTAGGGTATGAGTTTTAAACCCATACATATAAGTAAAGAGTACTGCTCAACGGCAGGCTAGGAGATGTTTTACACTCATGTTAGGGTATGAGTTTTAAACCCATACATATAAGTAAAGAGTACTGCTCAACGGCAGGCTAGGAGATGTTTTACACTCATGTTAGGGTATGAGTTTTAAACCCATACATATAAGTAAAGAGTACTGCTCAACGGCAGGCTAGGGCACGTTTTACACTCATGTTAGGGTATGAGTTTTAAACCCATACATATAAGTAAAGAGTACTGCTCAACGGCAGGCTAGGGCACGTTTTACACTCATGTTAGGGTATGAGTTTTAAACCCATACATATAAGTAAAGAGTACTGCTCAACGGCAGGCTAGGGCACGTTTTACACTCATGTTAGGGTATGAGTTTTAAACCCATACATATAAGTAAAGAGTACTGCTCAACGGCAGGCTAGGAGATGTTTTACACTCATGTTAGGGTATGAGTTTTAAACCCATACATATAAGTAAAGAGTACTGCTCAACGGCAGGCTAGGAGATGTTTTACACTCATGTTAGGGTATGAGTTTTAAACCCATACATATAAGTAAAGAGTACTGCTCAACGGCAGGCTAGGAGATGTTTTACACTCATGTTAGGGTATGAGTTTTAACCCATACATATAAGTAAAGAGTACTGCTCAACGGCAGGCTAGGGCACGTTTTACACTCATGTTAGGGTATGAGTTTTAAACCCATACATATAAGTAAAGAGTACTGCTCAACGGCAGGCTAGGGCACGTTTTACACTCATGTTAGGGTATGAGTTTTAAACCCATACATATAAGTAAAGAGTACTGCTCAACGGCAGGCTAGGGCACGTTTTACACTCATGTTAGGGTATGAGTTTTAAACCCATACATATAAGTAAAGAGTACTGCTCAATGGCAGGCTAGGGCACGTTTTACACTCATGTTAGGGTATGAGTTTTAAACCCATACATATAAGTAAAGAGTACTGCTCAACGGCAGGCTAGGGCACGTTTTACACTCATGTTAGGGTATGAGTTTTAAACCCATACATATAAGTAAAGAGTACTGCTCAACGGCAGGCTAGGGCACGTTTTACACTCATGTTAGGGTATGAGTTTTAAACCCATACATATAAGTAAAGAGTACTGCTCAACGGCAGGCTAGGGCACGTTTTACACTCATGTTAGGGTATGAGTTTTAAACCCATACATATAAGTAAAGAGTACTGCTCAATGGCAGGCTAGGGCACGTTTTACACTCATGTTAGGGTATGAGTTTTAAACCCATACATATAAGTAAAGAGTACTGCTCAACGGCAGGCTAGGGCACGTTTTACACTCATGTTAGGGTATGAGTTTTAAACCCATACATATAAGTAAAGAGTACTGCTCAATGGCAGGCTAGGGCACGTTTTACACTCATGTTAGGGTATGAGTTTTAAACCCATACATATAAGTAAAGAGTACTGCTCAACGGCAGGCTAGGGCACGTTTTACACTCATGTTAGGGTATGAGTTTTAAACCCATACATATAAGTAAAGAGTACTGCTCAATGGCAGGCTAGGGCACGTTTTACACTCATGTTAGGGTATGAGTTTTAAACCCATACATATAAGTAAAGAGTACTGCTCAACGGCAGGCTAGGGCACGTTTTACACTCATGTTAGGGTATGAGTTTTAAACCCATACATATAAGTAAAGAGTACTGCTCAACGGCAGGCTAGGGCACGTTTTACACTCATGTTAGGGTATGAGTTTTAAACCCATACATATAAGTAAAGAGTACTGCTCAATCGGCAGGCTAGGGCACGTTTTACACTCATGTTAGGGTATGAGTTTTAAACCCATACATATAAGTAAAGAGTACTGCTCAACGGCAGGCTAGGGCACGTTTTACACTCATGTTAGGGTATGAGTTTTAAACCCATACATATAAGTAAAGAGTACTGCTCAATGGCAGGCTAGGGCACGTTTTACACTCATGTTAGGGTATGAGTTTTAAACCCATACATATAAGTAAAGAGTACTGCTCAACGGCAGGCTAGGGCACGTTTTACACTCATGTTAGGGTATGAGTTTTAAACCCATACATATAAGTAAAGAGTACTGCTCAATGGCAGGCTAGGGCACGTTTTACACTCATGTTAGGGTATGAGTTTTAAACCCATACATATAAGTAAAGAGTACTGCTCAACGGCAGGCTAGGGCACGTTTTACACTCATGTTAGGGTATGAGTTTTAAACCCATACATATAAGTAAAGAGTACTGCTCAATGGCAGGCTAGGGCACGTTTTACACTCATGTTAGGGTATGAGTTTTAAACCCATACATATAAGTAAAGAGTACTGCTCAACGGCAGGCTAGGGCACGTTTTACACTCATGTTAGGGTATGAGTTTTAAACCCATACATATAAGTAAAGAGTACTGCTCAACGGCAGGCTAGGGCACGTTTTACACTCATGTTAGGGTATGAGTTTTAAACCCATACATATAAGTAAAGAGTACTGCTCAATGGCAGGCTAGGCACGTTTTACACTCATGTTAGGGTATGAGTTTTAAACCCATACATATAAGTAAAGAGTACTGCTCAATGGCAGGCTAGGGCACGTTTTACACTCATGTTAGGGTATGAGTTTTAAAACCCATACATATAAGTAAAGAGTACTGCTCAACGGCAGGCTAGGGCACGTTTTACACTCATGTTAGGGTATGAGTTTTAAACCCCATACATATAAGTAAAGAGTACTGCTCAATGGCAGGCTAGGGCACGTTTTACACTCATGTTAGGGTATGAGTTTTAAACCCATACATATAAGTAAAGAGTACTGCTCAACGGCAGGCTAGGGCACGTTTTACACTCATGTTAGGGTATGAGTTTTAAACCCATACATATAAGTAAAGAGTACTGCTCAACGGCAGGCTAGGGCACGTTTTTACACTCATGTTAGGGTATGAGTTTTAAACCCATACATATAAGTAAAGAGTACTGCTCAATGGCAGGCTAGGGCACGTTTTACACTCATGTTAGGGTATGAGTTTTAAACCCATACATATAAGTAAAGAGTACTGCTCAACGGCAGGCTAGGGCACGTTTTACACTCATGTTAGGGTATGAGTTTTAAACCCATACATATAAGTAAAGAGTACTGCTCAACGGCAGGCTAGGGCACGTTTTACACTCATGTTAGGGTATGAGTTTTAAACCCATACATATAAGTAAAGAGTACTGCTCAACGGCAGGCTAGGGCACGTTTTACACTCATGTTAGGGTATGAGTTTTAAACCCATACATATAAGTAAAGAGTACTGCTCAACGACAGGCTAGGGCATGTTTTACACTCATGTTAGGGTATGAGTTTTAAACCCATACATATAAGTAAAGAGTACTGCTCAACGGCAGGCTAGGAGACGTTTTACACTCATGTTAGGGTATGAGTTTTAAACCCATACATATAAGTAAAGAGTACTGCTCAACGGCAGGCTAGGGCACGTTTTACACTCATGTTAGGGGTATGAGTTTTAAACCCATACATATAAGTAAAGAGTACTGCTCAATGGCAGGCTAGGGCACGTTTTACACTCATGTTAGGGTATGAGTTTTAAACCCATACATATAAGTAAAGAGTACTGCTCAACGGCAGGCTAGGGCACGTTTTACACTCATGTTAGGGTATGAGTTTTAAACCCATACATATAAGTAAAGAGTACTGCTCAACGGCAGGCTAGGGCACGTTTTACACTCATGTTAGGGTATGAGTTTTAAACCCATACATATAAGTAAAGAGTACTGCTCAACGGCAGGCTAGGGCACGTTTTACACTCATGTTAGGGTATGAGTTTTAAACCCATACATATAAGTAAAGAGTACTGCTCAACGGCAGGCTAGGGCACGTTTTACACTCATGTTAGGGTATGAGTTTTAAACCCATACATATAAGTAAAGAGTACTGCTCAACGGCAGGCTAGGGCACGTTTTACACTCATGTTAGGGTATGAGTTTTAAACCCATACATATAAGTAAAGAGTACTGCTCAACGGCAGGCTAGGGCACGTTTTACACTCATGTTAGGGTATGAGTTTTAAACCCATACATATAAGTAAAGAGTACTGCTCAACGGCAGGCTAGGGCACGTTTTACACTCATGTTAGGGTATGAGTTTTAAACCCATACATATAAGTAAAGAGTACTGCTCAACGGCAGGCTAGGGCACGTTTTACACTCATGTTAGGGTATGAGTTTTAAACCCATACATATAAGTAAAGAGTACTGCTCAACGACAGGCTAGGGCATGTTTTACACTCATGTTAGGGTATGAGTTTTAAACCCATACATATAAGTAAAGAGTACTGCTCAACGGCAGGCTAGGAGACGTTTTACACTCATGTTAGGGTATGAGTTTTAAACCCATACATATAAGTAAAGAGTACTGCTCAACGGCAGGCTAGGGCACGTTTTACACTCATGTTAGGGTATGAGTTTTAAACCCATACATATAAGTAAAGAGTACTGCTCAACGGCAGGCTAGGGCACGTTTTACACTCATGTTAGGGTATGAGTTTTAAACCCATACATATAAGTAAAGAGTACTGCTCAACGGCAGGCTAGGGCACGTTTTACACTCATGTTAGGGTATGAGTTTTAAACCCATACATATAAGTAACGAGTACTGCTCAACGGCAGGCTAGGGCACGTTTTACACTCATGTTAGGGTATGAGTTTTAAACCCATACATATAAGTAAAGAGTACTGCTCAACGGCAGGCTAGGGCACGTTTTACACTCATGTTAGGGTATGAGTTTTAAACCCATACATATAAGTAAAGAGTACTGCTCAACGGCAGGCTAGGGCACGTTTTACACTCATGTTAGGGTATGAGTTTTGGTCATTGTTGAAGACCTTTCTGTGACTGAAACGTTGAGCAATAAAAAGCACTGTTCCTCACTTTCATCTGTGACTAGATGAAAGTGGGGTAGTTCCTAATGTTCATTTCACCCATATCCTTTCTTAGGAAATCATACAAGTTATGAAAATGCTTCACAATGTGTTTTGTAGTAAAAATGGTTTAAGTAGAAATTTGTGTGAGTTTGGAATACCATTATTTTAGAGGTATACATTGAAACTGAACACTGGTGGCAGTAGTCTTTTTATATATAAGAAATATTTTACTGAAAACATAAAATTAGTGAAAATTATTACAGAACAATAACAAATCAATGATCAGAAAGTTTGTACAAAACTAATTGAGGGGTTAGGGTTATGGTGTTTAAGGCCACTTTCAACAATATTTCAGTTTTATCGTGGCGGTCAGGTTTAATGGTGGAGGAAACTAGAGTACCAGGAGAAAACCACTGACCTGCCACAAGTCACTGACAAACTTTATCACATAATATTGTATCGAGTTGAATTGAAGATCTTTCTAGTAGTATTAGACAGAAAAGTCAGCAACTGGGAATAATTATTTCAGAGATGGTTAATTGAACTTAAGGGAAATTCTGAATGATTTGAAATAAATACATAAATCAACTTATAAAAATCCAGAAAAACACCTTCAATTGTACACATTACTTGTATATTAACTTTCTGTGTTTTGGTTTTTTGCATTTATTACAATAAAATTATATCCACTGGATTCATTACTAACCTTAGACAAGCTCCAGATTTATGTATCTTACATACATCTGACGGTAATATCCTTGACACAAGGGGTACTGAAAATACAAACATAACATTCAACATATTTCAATAGTCACACAAGTTGTAGTGTATACTGAATTGGCAAAGAGACATACTAAACAAAGGGAAGTAATTCATTAATGCAAATCAAAATTCTTTTGAAAGTTTTGCAGACATTGTGATATCTCCTAGTATTTTTGTAAATACAATATGTATCTTGAACATGGTGTATGTATCTGAATTATTGTTATGCAAAATAATTATCTATGTTATGAACAATAATTAATAAATGTTGAAAAAACATATAAGTAAAGCAGGTTTGAGTAGTATAAAGAGGCTTAGATTTATAACAAACTTGTAGAAAAAAGTTGTAAAATAACACAAAAACTAATTATAATGAAGGTTTTGAATTTTCCCAGTTTTTAATTATCAGTCATAAAAAGAATGGATGATTTTCCTTTAAACAGTAAGAAAGTTTCCAAAATGTCAAAACTGGGCATAGAGAAAGTTCCTCCAAGTCATTACTGTCTGCTTGTAAATAAACATCTTATAATCACCTAACATTCTATACTGCCAGAGTTAGTTAGTTTTATGGTGTTTAACACCACTTTCCACAATATTTCAGTTATATTGTGGTAGAGGAAACCGGATTGCCCAGAGAAAACCACTGACCTGCCACAAGTCACTGACAAACTTTATCACATAATGTTGTACACCTCGCCATGAGCGGGATTCAAAGTCACAATATTAGTGGTGATAGGCACAGATTGCATAGGTAGTTGAAATTCTAAAGCCAACTACCATATGATCATGACCATGACAACCTCGCCAACAGAGTATTTTTGTTATGTGTCACATATGAAAATGGTGAGATTGTGTTTATTGATATCCATTTGATTCATTATGTACTTTACTGGTGACTTTCTTGAAAAGTAATCCATTTCAGCTTAGAGAAACTTTTTATTCATTCAATAACAAAAACAAATGGTGCCATCAGAATGGGATGCAATTATGCAGTGTTATGGGAAATGTTGACCGAAGCTACTTTTAGTCAAATGAACCTCCATTAACATTTCTCATCATTTAATACACAATATAATAATAATCTATCTATTTAAACCATATAGTTTACCCCAGCTATGAAAATCCCATTTTAGTTCTAAATAAAAGTCTCCTATATCCTTCAGAGCTTGTATAAGAGCTGGTCTTCTCTCCTCAAGAGATTCCTTGGACTGCTGTTTGAGTTTCCTTAGCAATGACACAACTATTAAAGATAAAGGTATACATCTTGGTGTTATAATATATTTAATATAAATAGTTAAAATGATTGGTTATGCCTCTTAATTTATTTCTTAATACATAAATTAAATGTACCGGTATGTGTTGTTCCTAACAGCATTTGACAGAGCACAGTAAAATCTATGTAAATTGGCCAAACTTAGGACACAGACTGAGAGTCTTGGTTAATTTATTTAGATATTACAGAAAGGGCAAAAATATATATAGAATATACATATTTAGTCTCTGAATATAACAATTATTTCTATTAGGCTTAAGAACAGGTAGAAATGCACAAATCTCAATTAAATTTAAGTCTCAATGTGAAAATATAGCTTTGAAAACATGCCTTGAAAGATATAAAAAGGAGAAGTTGAGAAACAGTTATTTCCCTTTAGTTTTTGCTTGTTTATTACAGTCTTACTTGTTTGTCTGTCACCATAACTAATAGCTTCTGCTAAAGGTGTCCAACCCTGTATATTCTTCACACGAACAGGCGCCCCATGTGCCAAAAGTAGATGTATGCATTCTAAAATAACGCAGAAACAATGTGTTAAGAGTATATACAATATACATTATTCTCATAAAAATGGTCAAATATCTTGTCTTTCAAACACAGACTCAATTATTATTAAATGCAATATGTTTTTATCGAAAAAGTGGAATGTCTGTATGCTAAATCTATTCTACAAGTTGTGATAATCAAAATGGGAAATTTAATGCAAAATAAAGCAATACAATTACTATACTGTATGTCCTGTTGTCATGTAGTGTTCAAAAAAGGAAGTCACACTACATAAAAAATGCCAAGGCACAATTCATAGAGGACACCGTTTACATAGTATGCTTACCTTTATGTCCTAACATAACAGCTAAGTGTAATGGTGTATTTCCTGAAATGAAAGATAAAATTTATAGACTTCTAACATTAATAATTCTCAATGTGGATGCACAGAACACTTTTAATATTCAATATCATTATCCAGGACTCACCACACATAGTAAAAACAGGGCGACTTGACTTCTCTCTCTCTTGACTTAAGGGCGAAGTGAGGGAAAATCTGGGAGACTTCCGAAAATCGATCCAAATTTTAACGTTTCTTTCCCCGTTACCGCATGTTCCCCTACCTTTCACAAAAACGAACAATGATCTTAAAAGGATGCAATTAACGAGTTTGGAATAAAATATTGAACATCAAACCCTGTATGGGTCACCTTTCAGGAACATGGGAGCTCCTTTTATGTGAATATTGAAGAAAAAGTATGATTATTGGTGAAAAAAATACGGACTTGAAAAGACTGACAGGGCGACTGAAACTTCGCTTTTTGACAGAAATTAGGCGTCTTCATTGAAACCAAGGCGAAGAAGTCGCCCACTTCGCCTGGTTTGGTGAGCCCTGATTATCAATATACCATAAGGTTATACAGCCAGGGTTTGCTTGAAGAAATGTAGCTACATTGTATAAAAATAATTTATATTAAATCAGAAGTTTGTCTGAGTCTGTATATCTCTAGATAATCTGGATGTAAATTACATGTATATGTTTATCATTTAAAGATCATTTATGTATAAGTTGGGTTGAATAAGTTTTGTAGTTTCTGAAAAGGTATTTAACATTTTTTACCATTGAGTTCCATGTAAAAAATTATGTTTTGTAATTGCAACCATTTTGGTTTTCCCAACCATTTAAATAAATGCCCTGTATGATACAACAAGCAAGTCGAAAATCCTGCATGAGGTTGCCTGAAAATTATTATTGTCCATCAAAAGTCATTGCTATGTACCTGAATCTGTCTAAAAAGGACAGGAAAGAATTTCATAATCAATTTAAAGAAAAGACAGTTCAAATTTTGGCACTTCATGGAACTTTTCGGCCGAGTTACATTTAATCTCAGAAACCATAAGAGATAGAGAAAATCTGCAAACTTTATACAGCAAGGTCTCAAAACCGTCAATTCAAAGAAAAACAGTGCTTCAAAATTTGATGCAAAATAAAAATTCTGTATACCTTCAAGATATGTGAAATTTTCAGAAATTGCATCCATTAAGTAAATTTTGATGACTTATCATTTCAGTTTTACTGCTTCAATATTGTTTCCCTTAGATTTAAGATCACATTTTCCAACCTCATGAACATATTTTTTCATGTATGCACATTGATCCAAAATATATGTAAAGTGTGTATGAAATTAAACTTTTAACATGAAATAGAAATTGAAAATTCATCAAAAACAGAGGAAAAATAACTTATTAAATTAGATCCATATATGTGGTGGAAATATTATCTGGTAACATTGGTCATCTTTAAAAACTTTTTGTGCCAGAGCCTCCATAACAATGCCAACCTCTATTATGTGTCATGGAACATTGCTTTAAAATTTCAAAAGAATCCACTAAACAAGGACTGTACTTCTGTCATACTAAAAAGTGCCCGGGACAGCCTGGGGATTGGAAATAGCATCCGGGTATATAATTGTTTTAAATAAAGCGTTATTTTAAAATTATGTTGTTAATTTTATATATTGTACAAGCCATTTGCAACCAAACATTGCCGCCCAAGACTCCAAACAACTTGAACAAATATTACTTGTGTTTTGTTTTTATTTAAAGTAATATGAAACAGGTTTTTGGTGAAATAAACATCTTCAAAAATTATTAAAATCATACCCAAACAAATACATATACAACTAAAAAAAAAGAAAGAAAAATAAATAAAAACCAGAGGCTCTCAAGAGCCTGTATCGTTCACCTGGTAATAAAAAAAACCAATTGGTCCTATGTAAAAACTATGTCCTGCGTCATCTTGGAATTACGATCAACATAAAAAACACAAAGTTTGTAAAGGACCTTCCAATGATTGATGCACAGTTTAGGTTCTATCAGTGCAATAGCTTCAGAGAAGAATATATTTCTGTATTTTCCCCATATGGTTCTGTGTTAATACTATGACCTGTGGTGGCAGCCATCTTGGATTTCCGATCGGCATAAAAGACAGAGGACCTTCCAATGATCATTCCTGGGCAGTTTGGTTTCAACTGTCCAAGTGGTTTCAGAGAAGAAGCATTTTGAAACATTTTTCCCATAGGGTCCAATGTTAAACTAAGTCCTGCCGTAGCCGCCATTTTGAATTTCATATCAGAATAAAAAACGTATATTTTGTAGAGGACCATTCAATGAACATTCGTGTACAGTTTGGCTTTAATCATATTTGTAGTTTCTGAGAAGAAGGCATTTGAACATTTTCCCATAGGGTCCAATGTTAATCTATGTCCTGCGGTGGTGGCCATCTTGGATTTCCGATCGGCATAAAAAACACACACCTTGTAGAGGACCTTCCAATGATCATTCCTGGGCAGTTTGGTTTCAATTATCCAAGTGGTTTCAGAGAAGAAGCGTTTTGAAACATTTTTCCCATAGGGTCCAATGTTAAACTAAGTCCTGCCGTAGCCGCCATTTTGAATTTCATATCGGAACAAAAAACGTAAAGTTTGTAGAGGACCATCCAATGTTCACACATATGGACAGTTTGGCTTTAATCATATTTGTAGTTTCTGAGAAGAAGGCATTTGAACATTTTCCCATAGGGTCCAATGTTAATCTATGTCCTGCGGTGGTGGCCATCTTGAATTTTCGATCGGCATAAAAAAACAGAAACTTTGTAGAGGACCTTCTAATGATCATTCCTGGGCAGTTTGGATTCAATTGTCCAAGTGGTTTCAGAGAAGAAGCGTTTTGAAACATTTTCCCCATAGGGTCCAATGTTAAACTAAGTCCTGCCGTAGCCGCCATTTTGAATTTCATATCGGAACAAAAAACCTAAAGTTTGTAGAGGACCATCCAATGAACATTCATGTACAGTTTGGCTTTAATAATATTTGTAGTTTCTGAGAAGAAGGCATTTGAACATTTTACCATAGGGTCCAATGTTAATCTATGTATTGCGGTGGCGGCCATCTTGGATTTCCGATCGGCATAAAAAACATAAAATTTGTAGAGGACCTTCCAATGATCATTCCTGGGCAGTTTGGTTTCAACTGTTCTAGTGGTTTCAGAGAAGAAGCGTTTTGAAACATTTTTCCCATAGGGTCCAATGTTAAACTAAGTCCTGCCGTAGCCGCCATTTTGAATTTCATATCGGAACAAAAAACGTATTGTTTGTAGAGGATCATCCAATGAACATTCATGTACAGTTTGGCTTTAATCATATTTGTAGTTTCTGAGAAGAAGGCATTTGAACATTTTCCCATAGGGTCCAATGTTAATCTATGTCCTGCGGTGGCGGCCATCTTGAATTTCCGATCGGCATAAAAAAACAGAAACTTTGTAGAGGACCTTCCAATGATCATTCCTGGGCAGTTTGGTTTCAATTATCCAAGTGGTTTCAGAGAAGAAGCGTTTTGAAACATTTTTCCCATAGGGTCCAATGTTAAACTAAGTCCTGCCGTAGCCGCCATTTTGAATTTCTTATCGGAACAAAAAACGTAAAGTTTGTAGAGGACCATCCAATGAACATTCATGTACAGTTTGGCTTTAATAATATTTGTAGTTTCTGAGAAGAAGGCATTTGAACATTTTCCCATAGGGTCCAATGTTAATCTATGTATTGCGGTGGTGGCCATCTTGGATTTCCGATCGGCATAAAAAACATAAAATTTGTAGAGGACCTTCCAATGATCATTCCTAGGCAGTTTGGTTTCAATTATCCAAGTGGTTTCAGAGAAGAAGCGTTTTGAAACATTTTTCCCATAGGGTCCAATGTTAAACTAAGTCCTGCCGTAGCCGCCATTTAGAATTTCATACCAGAACAAAAAACGTAAAGTTTGTAGAGGACCATCTAATGAACATTCATGTACAGTTTGGCTTTAATCATATTTGAAGTTTCTGAGTAGAAGGCATTTGAATATTTTCCCATAGGGTCCAATGTTAATCTATGTCCTGCGGTGGCGGCCATCTTGGATTTCCGACCGGCATAAAAAACAGAAAATTTGTAGAGGACCTTCCAATGATCATTCCTGGGCAGTTTGGTTTCAACTGTCCAAGTGGTTTCAGAGAAGAAGCATTTTGAAACATTTTCCCCATAGGGTCCAATGTTAAACTAAGTCCTGCCGTAGCCGCCATTTTGAATTTCATATCGGAACAAAAAACCTTAAGATTGTAGAGGACCATCCAATGAACATTCATGTACAGTTTGGCTTTAATAATATTTGTAGTTTCTGAGAAGAAGGCATTTGAACATTTTCCCATAGGGTCCAATGTTAATCTATGTATTGCGGTGGTGGCCATCTTGGATTTCCGATCGGCATAAAAAACATAGAATTTCTAGAGGACCTTCCAATGATCATTCCTAGGCAGTTTGGTTTCAATTATCCAAGTGGTTTCAGAGAAGAAGCGTTTTGAAACATTTTTCCCATAGGGTTCAATGTTAAACTAAGTCCTGCCGTAGCCGCCATTTTGAATTTCATACCGGAACAAAAAACGTAAAGTTTGTAGAGGACCATCTAATGAACATTCATGTACAGTTTGGCTTTAATCATATTTGTAGTTTCTGAGTAGAAGGCATTTGAATATTTTCCCATAGGGTCCAATGTTAATCTATGTCCTGCGGTGGCGGCCATCTTGGATTTCCGACCGGCATAAAAAACAGAATATTTGTAGAGGACCTTCCAATGATCATTCCTGGGCAGTTTGGTTTCAACTGTCCAAGTGGTTTCAGAGAAGAAGCATTTTGAAACATTTTCCCCATAGGGTCCAATGTTAAACTAAGTCCTGCCGTAGCCGCCATTTTGAATTTCATATCGGAACAAAAAACCTTAAGATTGTAGAGGACCATCCAATGAACATTCATGTACAGTTTGGCTTTAATAATATTTGTAGTTTCTGAGAAGAAGGCATTTGAACATTTTCCCATAGGGTCCAATGTTAATCTATGTATTGCGGTGGCGGCCATCTTGGATTTCCGACCGGCATAAAAAACAGAAAATTTGTAGAGGACCTTCCAATGATCATTCCTGGGCAGTTTGGTTTCAACTGTCCAAGTGGTTTCAGAGAAGAAGCATTTTGAAACATTTTCCCATAGGGTCCAATGTTAAACTAAGTCCTGCCGTAGCCGCCATTTTGAATTTCATACCGGAACAAAAAACCTTAAGATTGTAGAGGACCATCCAATGAACATTCATGTACAGTTTGGCTTTAATCATATTTGTAGTTTCTGAGAAGAAGGCATTTGAACATTTTCCCATAGGGTTCAATGTTAATCTATGTCCTGCGATGGCGGCCATCTTGGATTTCCGATCGGCATAAAAAACAGTAACTTGGTAAAGGACATTCCAATGATCATTCCTTTACAGTTTGGGTTCAGTCAGTTCATTAGTTTCAGAGAAGAAGATCTTTGAAATTTCAGCCAATCAGAGCATATTATTGGCCCTGGCAGCCATATTGAATATCCGACTGGAACGAAAAACATTAACTTTGTAGAGGACCATCCAAGGAACATTCCTGCTAAGTTCGGTTCCAATCGGCCAAGTGGTTTCGGAGAAGAAGCTTGAAATGTGAAAAGTTTACAGACGACAGACGACAGACGACAGACTACAGACGACAGACGACGGACGCCAAGTGATGGCAATAGTTCACCTGGACCTTTGGTCCAGGTGAACTAAAAAGGAAGAAGAAGCTGAGAACAGCTATTGAATGGTCTCTCCGGCTCCCTTACACATTTTATCAGTTGGGAGCCCTTTTATTGAGGAAGGGGGTAAAATGCCATAGTCCCATTCAATAGCTGTTCTCAGCTTCTTCTTCCTTTGTTTTTTTTTATTTTTTATTTTTTTTTTTTTTAGTTGTATATGTATTTGTTTGGGTATGATTTTAATAATTTGAAGTAGAGGCAAGCTGAATATTTCTTTTTCATTGAAATTTTGACTTCAGTTCTAACCATTCAATCATCTATTTCTCAGTTTGAATTTCTTTTTGAACAGTTATTTACCATCAAATTATTTCAATGTTTCCATATTCAGGTGGTCGTTGTGCCATTTTTACGAAATAATCCGTCTGCTGTTATGTTTTTTCAGCGGTTTATATTTCCCGCCAAAACATTATGGGAAAAATATTCGGAGCGCATCTGGGTTTTTCATTGCAGGTAATCCATTCGTAAAAATCCTAGGGTTCCCGTTCTTGCACTTCCGTCTCATATGATGTAGTTTGACCTAGAAACGAAGCTGCCTCGCTATTCTCGGCGAGATTACTTGGAAAAGATCGACGTACAGACTGAAATTCCAACATGGACAATTAGGTAAGTGTCTTAGAAACAGTTTGATACGACAGTGCCATATGTAGACAAGGTAAAAAGTGTAAAAAACACGGGGGTTTCCCAACCGAGGTGAGCGATATGGTGCGAAATATGAAAATGGAGTTGCTTACCTTCTCTCTTATACTGTATCAGTCGAAAAACTGTGGACACAGAATACATGTATTATTCATGATGTATGACGTCTACTGATATTGTCAAATGAAGAAAAAACGAATGATTATGAAAATTTTGAAAAAGGAATGATTTATATGAACATTTTGAAAAAAGGAGGGGGGGGTAGTAGAGAAAAGGGGGGAGGAGGAAACAAAATCCATGCCCCATGCGCCTGTGGTTTGAGGACGAAAATCGCGATCATCTGTGATTAAGAACAGAAAATCATTCCATCTCGTATGTGTTTTTTTCAAGACAATGGCGGCTAATTAACTTTCGGATGCACCATTCCTATGATTGCTGATCATGAAATTTCATCACCAACGTAAACAACAATGGATGCTGAGGTGAGCACATGTACATTTGTATCATTCTGGTTTTGAAAAAAGTTAAATATCTTGCATTTCTTGCCTTGCAAAGAAATTCTTTCATGTATGTTTTACCTTAAAGATTATCAACTGCAATGAATTTCATTCTTACTTAATCAGTTTATTCGAAAAACTGGACAAAAACATTGAAATCGGTAATAATGAATGACACTGGGAAATCGAAACAGAACCAAGAAATCTCAGAATTTAAAATCCTCGTCGGAACTAACACATTGCATGTACAAACTGTGTAAATTATTATTAGTATGTACATTTCAAAACCATTACGATGAAAACATTTGGAGTTGTCAGAGAAGAAAATAAAAAATCAACAAGGAAAAAAATGGCAAAAATACGATTATTTTGTCCATAATTTGTCACCGTTATTTTGACACCAACCATTTCATAACTTGGTTCGTTTATTTCCTGGTTTATTTTGGGGACAATCAATTGAGGGGGGGGGGGGGGGGGGAGGGGAGTTTTTGTAAATAAAATAAATAATCTGGCCACCCAAAGTTGGAAACAAATTCTGGGCTTTGCTCCATAGAAAATAAAAAAAATAATCTGGCCTGCACTATGTGCCGAATGAATTTTCTGTCAAATTTTCACTAACCTGACTAAACTTGCCAGGCCCCCTCAGAATCAAATTATTTCTGAATTATTTGCCTATATATTATTATGAGATAAAAAAAAAATGTGTGCTTTCTTTCACATTCTTGTCTCTTAGGCCAAATAAATTTTATATTTAGATTCTCATCCCCTCCCTCCCCATTGTTTTTTGCTTCAATTTAATAATTTATCTTACATTCTCAGATATTTCTTTAAAATTCCTAGTGATTTTTATGAAAATGGTCAAAAAATGAATTATATATGCCTCCCTCCTTCCCCATATTTTTACTGACAGGAGGATGAGAATCTAAAAATTAATTTTGTGGCCTTATGAAATTAACTAAAAAAACACCACTACCACATAGAACAAAACTTTAGCCTGGGATATATTTGAGATAAAAAAATCTTCCTCACAAAATAGAAAAAAATCTGTAGATTGACAAACAAAATGTATTTACATACAGTTGCAACTTTTTCAGGAGTTTTGATTGGCAATGATATTGAACATGCTGCAGTTTCTGCATACCTGTAAACCAAATTTGGGATTAATTAAATTTTATATTACCTGAAGGAGAATCTATGCATATCATGCCACCCATCTACCCCCTCCCCCTTTTCCAGGAAAGGCAAATGGTCCGTGTCTAAATAGGAAATTACTTTTAACTGTATAATTTGAAGGATTTGAAACAAAGTAGTATTCATTTTTAATTAAAAAAAACAATGTTTTAACATAATTACAAGTTGCGTATGCAGTGCCCCCTTACTGGACCCTGCGAAATTTGCTGAATTATACACATCATGCCATTTATAATGGAGCATGCCCACAATTTCTACCGAATGAGTTCAAATCTGAGGTCAATAGCATATGATTTGCATTATTGTCTGGGTAGCAAGAATTATCGAAGACAGAATAAAATGAGGTTTTCTCCTGAATTATACATCGTAACTCTCAAAAAGTGAATGGTTTACGTTCTTTATATATTTAATCTTTACACATATCAGAAATTTTTAGAAAACTGAAAATAATGATTTTGGCATTTCATATTACTTTAAAATATATATCATACAGTAATATACAGGTCAAACATTGCCGCCCGGGACTCTAACACAAATCCAAAAAAATATTACATGTGTTTTAAATATTTAAAATATATACATTGTATCAAAATATATTTCTTGTTATTTTTCTTATCATTTTTCCATATTTTTAATTTTATCTGAACATTTACACTCACGGTAAAACTTCACTTAACATCATATTCCATTATAATTTTGACAAAAATTTGATTTAAACAATATTCCAATACGCCGGGCATTATTTCCAGTCCCTGGGCGGTCTCGGGCACTATTTAGTATGACCCCTGTACTTATATAATTATATATGTGACCTTTGGCTTTGACTAAAGTAACCATCCAGAAAAAAAATGAATACAGACATCGATGACAGCATCATACATTTTTGTACCCTAAGGTCAAAAAAAAATATATGTGTGTTTACTGTCACATGTTAAAAAAATCTAGGGTCGGTCGGTCGGCATTAATTTTTTTTTTTGAACTATCAGCAAAACCGGAAATAGTGGTGCCCGGTTCTGGAATCCGATTCCGGTATTTCATTTTCGAAATTTTCGGTAAGCCGTCATTTGTTTTATGACGAGTTACACAGTTTTTCTACCTTCTTTGCTCTCAATTTCGACTAAAAGCTAGCGGTTGAATAAATAAAACATTGCTGCTGATTAAACAACAAAAATGGTTATCCGAATTCTGTGTTTGATAGGGTCGTTAGCAAAAATTAGGGTGGAATAATTGCCGATAAAAAAGGTTAGGGTCGGCGGCTGAACAATAGGGTGGGTCGGGTGACCGTAAACACACATATTTTTTTTTTGGCCTAGTAAGGCCACAAAAATTTGTAGGCTAGACACTTCGGCACCGGGACAAAATTTTCTCAATATGGCTTGCACACGCTTTAGGAAGTGGTATAGATTCTAAAAACAATAAAAATCCATACACAGTAACTTCTTTTTCATTATATGATTAAAGATCAAATGATCACCAATGCAAACACAAGCTGTAAACATTTGATCACTGCTTTTGATCTTAATTAAGAGAGTTAATAATGGCTTCTTTTAAAGAATATTTAAATAAATTATGTTTTGATTGCATTTAAACGATCATTGATGGGTTTTTTTTAACTTTCGTTGATTTTATTTTAAACCAGAGGCTCTCAAGAGCCTGTATCGTTCACCTGGTTATAAAAAAAACCAATTGGTCCTATGTAAAAACTATGTCCTGCAGTGGTAGTCATCTTGGAATTACGATCAACATAAAAAACACAAAGTTTGTAAAGGACCTTCCAATGATTGATGCACAATTTAGGTTCAATCAGTGCAATACCTTCAGAGAAGAATATATTTCTGTATTTTCCCCTGTGTTAATACTATGACCTGTGGTGGCAGCCATCTTGGATTTCCGATCGGCATAAAAAACACAAACTTTGTAGAGGACCTTCCAATGATCATTCCTGGGCAGTTTGGTTTCAACTGTCCAAGTGGTTTCAGAGAAGAAGCGTTTTGAAACATTTTTCCCATAGGGTCCAATGTTAAACTAAGTCCTGCCGTAACCGCCATTTTGAATTTCATATCAGAACAAAAAACGTAAAGTTTGTAGAGGACCATCCAATGAACATTCATGTACAGTTTGGCTTTAATCATATTTGTAGTTTCTGAGTAGAAGGCATTTGAACATTTTCCCATAGGGTCCAATGTTAATCTATGTATTGCGTGGTGGCCATCTTGGATTTCTGATCGGCATAAAAAACACACACCTTGTAGAGGACCTTCCAATGATCATTCCTGGTCAGTTTGGTTTCAATTATCCAAGTGGTTTCAGAGAAGAAGCGTTTTGAAACATTTTTCCCATAGGGTCCAATGTTAAACTAAGTCCTGCCGTAGCCGCCATTTTGAATTTCATATCGGAATAAAAAACGTAAAGTTTGTAGAGGACAATCCAATGAACATTCATGTACAGTTTGGCTTTAATAATATTTGTAGTTTCTGAGAAGAAGGCATTTGAACATTTTCCCATAGGGTCCAATGTTAATCTATGTCCTGCGGTGGGGGCCATCTTGAATTTTCGATCGGCATAAAAAAACAGAAACTTTGTAGAGGACCTTCCAATGATCATTCCTGGGCAGTTTGGTTTCAATTGTCCAAGTGGTTTCAGAGAAGAAGCATTTTGAAACATTTTTCCCATAGGGTCCAATGTTAAACTAAGTCCTGCCGTAGCCGCCATTTTGAATTTCATATCGGAACAAAAAACGTAAAGTTTGTAGAGGACCATCCAATGAACATTCATGTACAGTTTGGCTTTAATAATATTTGTAGTTTCTGAGAAGAAGGCATTTGAACATTTTCCCATAGGGTCCAATGTTAATCTATGTCCTGCGGTGGTGGCCATCTTGGATTTCCGATCGGCATAAAAAACACAAACTTTGTAGAGGACCTTCCAATGATCATTCCTGGGCAGTTTGGTTTCAACTGTCCTAGTGGTTTCAGAGAAGAAGCGTTTTGAAACATTTTCCCCATAGGGTCCAATGTTAAACTAGGTCCTGCCGTAGCCGCCATTTTGAATTTCATATCAGAACAAAAAACGTAAAGTTTGTAGAGGACCATCCAATGAACATTCATGTACAGTTTGGCTTTAATCATATTTGTAGTTTCTGAGAAGAAGGCATTTGAATATTTTCCCATATGGTCCAATGTTAATCTATGTCCTGCGGTGGCAGCCATCTTGGATTTCCGATCGGCATAAAAAACAGAAACTTTGTAGAGGACCTTCCAATGATCATTCCTGGGCAGTTTGGTTTCAACTGTCCAAGTGGTTTCAGAGAAGAAGCATTTTGAAACATTTTTCCCATAGGGTCCAATGTTAAACTAAGTCCTGCCGTAGCCGCCATTTTGAATTTCATATCGGAACAAAAAACCTTAAGATTGTAGAGGACCATCCAATGAACATTCATGTACAGTTTGGCTTTAATCATATTTGTAGTTTCTGAGAAGAAGGCATTTGAATATTTTCCCATAGGGTCCAATGTTAATCTATGTCCTGCGGTGGCAGCCATCTTGGATTTCCGATCGGCATAAAAAACACAAACTTTGTAGAGGACCTTCCAATGATCATTCCTGGGCAGTTTGGTTTCAACTGTCCAAGTGGTTTCAGAGAAGAAGCATTTTGAAACATTTTTCCCATAGGGTCCAATGTTAAACTAAGTCCTGCCGTAGCCGCCATTTTGAATTTCATATCGGAACAAAAAACCTTAAGATTGTAGAGGACCATCCAATGAACATTCATGTACAGTTTGGCTTTAATCATATTTGTAGTTTCTGAGAAGAAGGCATTTGAATATTTTCCCATAGGGTCCAATGTTAATCTATGTCCTGTGGTGGTGGCCATCTTGGATTTCCGATCGGCATAAAAAACAGAAACTTTGTAGAGGACCTTCCAATGATCATTCCTGGGCAGTTTGGTTTCAACTGTCCAAGTGGTTTCAGAGAAGAAGCATTTTGAAACATTTTTCCCATAGGGTCCAATGTTAAACTAAGTCCTGCCGTAGCCGCCATTTTGAATTTCATATCGGAACAAAAAACCTTAAGATTGTAGAGGACCATCCAATGAACATTCATGTACAGTTTGGCTTTAATCATATTTGTAGTTTCTGAGAAGAAGGCATTTGAATATTTTCCCATAGGGTCCAATGTTAATCTATGTCCTGTGGTGGTGGCCATCTTGGATTTCCGATCGGCATAAAAAACAGAAACTTTGTAGAGGACCTTCCAATGATCATTCCTGGGCAGTTTGGTTTCAACTGTCCAAGTGGTTTCAGAGAAGAAGCATTTTGAAACATTTTTCCCATAGGGTCCAATGTTAAACTAAGTCCTGCCGTAGCCGCCATTTTGAATTTCATATCGGAACAAAAAACCTTAAGATTGTAGAGGACCATCCAATGAACATTCATGTACAGTTTGGCTTTAATCATATTTGTAGTTTCTGAGAAGAAGGCATTTGAATATTTTCCCATAGGGTCCAATGTTAATCTATGTCCTGTGGTGGCGGCCATCTTGGATTTCCGATCGGCATAAAAAACACAAACTTTGTAGAGGACCTTCCAATGATCATTCCTGGGCAGTTTGGTTTCAACTGTCCAAGTGGTTTCAGAGAAGAGGCATTTTGAAACATTTTTCCCATAGGGTCCAATGTTAAACTAAGTCCTGCCGTAGCCGCCATTTTGTATATCATACCGGAACAAAAAAACCTAAAGTTTGTAGAGGGCCATCTAATGAACATTCATGTACAGTTTGGCTTTAATCATATTTGTAGTTTCTGAGAAGAAGGCATTTGAATATTTTCCCATAGGGTCCAATGTTAATCTATGGCCTGCGGTGGCGGCCATCTTAGATTTCCGATCGGCATAAAAAACACAAACTTTGTAGAGGACCTTCCAATGATCATTCCTGGGCAGTTTGGTTTCAACTGTCCAAGTGGTTTCAGAGAAGAAGCATTTTGAAACATTTTTCCCATAGGGTCCAATGTTAAACTAAGTCCTGCCGTAGCCGCCATTTTGAATTTCATATCGGAACAAAAAACCTTAAGATTGTAGAGGACCATCCAATGAACATTCATGTACAGTTTGGCTTTAATCATATTTGTAGTTTCTGAGAAGAAGGCATTTGAATATTTTCCCATAGGGTCCAATGTTAATCTATGTCCTGTGGTGGTGGCCATCTTGGATTTCCGATCGGCATAAAAAACAAAAACTTTGTAGAGGACCTTCCAATGATCATTCCTGGGCAGTTTGGTTTCAACTGTCCAAGTGGTTTCAGAGAAGAAGCATTTTGAAACATTTTTCCCATAGGGTCCAATGTTAAACTAAGTCCTGCCGTAGCCGCCATTTTGGATTTCATACCGGAACAAAAAACCTAAAGTTTGTAGAGGGCCATCTAATGAACATTCATGTACAGTTTGGCTTTAATCATATTTGTAGTTTCTGAGAAGAAGGCATTTGAATATTTTCCCATAGGGTCCAATGTTAATCTATGTCCTGCGGTGGCAGCCATCTTGGATTTCCGATCGGCATAAAAAACAAAAACTTTGTAGAGGACCTTCCAATGATCATTCCTGGGCAGTTTGGTTTCAACTGTCCAAGTGGTTTCAGAGAAGAAGCATTTTGAAACATTTTTCCCATAGGGTCCAATGTTAAACTAAGTCCTGCCGTAGCCGCCATTTTGAATTTCATATCGGAACAAAAAACCTTAAGATTGTAGAGGACCATCCAATGAACATTCATGTACAGTTTGGCTTTAATCATATTTGTAGTTTCTGAGAAGAAGGCATTTGAATATTTTCCCATAGGGTCCAATGTTAATCTATGTCCTGCGGTGGCAACCATCTTGGATTTCCGATCGGCATAAAAAACACAAACTTTGTAGAGGACCTTCCAATGATCATTCCTGGGCAGTTTGGTTTCAACTGTCCAAGTGGTTTCAGAGAAGAAGCATTTTGAAACATTTTTCCCATAGGGTCCAATGTTAAACTAAGTCCTGCCGTAGCCGCCATTTTGAATTTCATATCGGAACAAAAAACCTTAAGATTGTAGAGGACCATCCAATGAACATTCATGTACAGTTTGGCTTTAATCATATTTGTAGTTTCTGAGAAGAAGGCATTTGAATATTTTCCCATAGGGTCCAATGTTAATCTATGTCCTGTGGTGGTGGCCATCTTGGATTTCCGATCGGCATAAAAAACAGAAACTTTGTAGAGGACCTTCCAATGATCATTCCTGGGCAGTTTGGTTTCAACTGTCCAAGTGGTTTCAGAGAAGAAGCATTTTGAAACATTTTTCCCATAGGGTCCAATGTTAAACTAAGTCCTGCCGTAGCCGCCATTTTGGATTTCATACCGGAACAAAAAACCTAAAGTTTGTAGAGGGCCATCTAATGAACATTCATGTACAGTTTGGCTTTAATCATATTTGTAGTTTCTGAGAAGAAGGCATTTGAATATTTTCCCATAGGGTCCAATGTTAATCTATGTCCTGCGGTGGCAGCCATCTTGGATTTCCGATCGGCATAAAAAACACAAACTTTGTAGAGGACCTTCCAATGATCATTCCTGGGCAGTTTGGTTTCAACTGTCCAAGTGGTTTCAGAGAAGAAGCATTTTGAAACATTTTTCCCATAGGGTCCAATGTTAAACTAAGTCCTGCCGTAGCCGCCATTTTGAATTTCATATCGGAACAAAAAACGTAAAGTTTGTAGAGGACCATCCAATGAACATTCATGTACAGTTTGGCTTTAATAATATTTGTAGTTTCTGAGAAGAAGGCATTTGAACATTTTCCCATAGGGTCCAATGTTAATCTATGTCCTGCGGTGGTGGCCATCTTGGATTTCCGATCGGCATAAAAAACACAAACTTTGTAGAGGACCTTCCAATGATCATTCCTGGGCAGTTTGGTTTCAACTGTCCTAGTGGTTTCAGAGAAGAAGCGTTTTGAAACATTTTCCCCATAGGGTCCAATGTTAAACTAGGTCCTGCCGTAGCCGCCATTTTGAATTTCATATCAGAACAAAAAACGTAAAGTTTGTAGAGGACCATCCAATGAACATTCATGTACAGTTTGGCTTTAATCATATTTGTAGTTTCTGAGAAGAAGGCATTTGAATATTTTCCCATATGGTCCAATGTTAATCTATGTCCTGCGGTGGCAGCCATCTTGGATTTCCGATCGGCATAAAAAACAGAAACTTTGTAGAGGACCTTCCAATGATCATTCCTGGGCAGTTTGGTTTCAACTGTCCAAGTGGTTTCAGAGAAGAAGCATTTTGAAACATTTTTCCCATAGGGTCCAATGTTAAACTAAGTCCTGCCGTAGCCGCCATTTTGAATTTCATATCGGAACAAAAAACCTTAAGATTGTAGAGGACCATCCAATGAACATTCATGTACAGTTTGGCTTTAATCATATTTGTAGTTTCTGAGAAGAAGGCATTTGAATATTTTCCCATAGGGTCCAATGTTAATCTATGTCCTGCGGTGGCAGCCATCTTGGATTTCCGATCGGCATAAAAAACACAAACTTTGTAGAGGACCTTCCAATGATCATTCCTGGGCAGTTTGGTTTCAACTGTCCAAGTGGTTTCAGAGAAGAAGCATTTTGAAACATTTTTCCCATAGGGTCCAATGTTAAACTAAGTCCTGCCGTAGCCGCCATTTTGAATTTCATATCGGAACAAAAAACCTTAAGATTGTAGAGGACCATCCAATGAACATTCATGTACAGTTTGGCTTTAATCATATTTGTAGTTTCTGAGAAGAAGGCATTTGAATATTTTCCCATAGGGTCCAATGTTAATCTATGTCCTGTGGTGGTGGCCATCTTGGATTTCCGATCGGCATAAAAAACAGAAACTTTGTAGAGGACCTTCCAATGATCATTCCTGGGCAGTTTGGTTTCAACTGTCCAAGTGGTTTCAGAGAAGAAGCATTTTGAAACATTTTTCCCATAGGGTCCAATGTTAAACTAAGTCCTGCCGTAGCCGCCATTTTGAATTTCATATCGGAACAAAAAACCTTAAGATTGTAGAGGACCATCCAATGAACATTCATGTACAGTTTGGCTTTAATCATATTTGTAGTTTCTGAGAAGAAGGCATTTGAATATTTTCCCATAGGGTCCAATGTTAATCTATGTCCTGTGGTGGCGGCCATCTTGGATTTCCGATCGGCATAAAAAACACAAACTTTGTAGAGGACCTTCCAATGATCATCCCTGGGCAGTTTGGTTTCAACTGTCCAAGTGGTTTCAGAGAAGAGGCATTTTGAAACATTTTTCCCATAGGGTCCAATGTTAAACTAAGTCCTGCCGTAGCCGCCATTTTGTATATCATACCGGAACAAAAAAACCTAAAGTTTGTAGAGGGCCATCTAATGAACATTCATGTACAGTTTGGCTTTAATCATATTTGTAGTTTCTGAGAAGAAGGCATTTGAATATTTTCCCATAGGGTCCAATGTTAATCTATGGCCTGCGGTGGCGGCCATCTTAGATTTCCGATCGGCATAAAAAACACAAACTTTGTAGAGGACCTTCCAATGATCATTCCTGGGCAGTTTGGTTTCAACTGTCCAAGTGGTTTCAGAGAAGAAGCATTTTGAAACATTTTTCCCATAGGGTCCAATGTTAAACTAAGTCCTGCCGTAGCCGCCATTTTGAATTTCATATCGGAACAAAAAACCTTAAGATTGTAGAGGACCATCCAATGAACATTCATGTACAGTTTGGCTTTAATCATATTTGTAGTTTCTGAGAAGAAGGCATTTGAATATTTTCCCATAGGGTCCAATGTTAATCTATGTCCTGTGGTGGTGGCCATCTTGGATTTCCGATCGGCATAAAAAACAAAAACTTTGTAGAGGACCTTCCAATGATCATTCCTGGGCAGTTTGGTTTCAACTGTCCAAGTGGTTTCAGAGAAGAAGCATTTTGAAACATTTTTCCCATAGGGTCCAATGTTAAACTAAGTCCTGCCGTAGCCGCCATTTTGGATTTCATACCGGAACAAAAAACCTAAAGTTTGTAGAGGGCCATCTAATGAACATTCATGTACAGTTTGGCTTTAATCATATTTGTAGTTTCTGAGAAGAAGGCATTTGAATATTTTCCCATAGGGTCCAATGTTAATCTATGTCCTGCGGTGGCAGCCATCTTGGATTTCCGATCGGCATAAAAAACAAAAACTTTGTAGAGGACCTTCCAATGATCATTCCTGGGCAGTTTGGTTTCAACTGTCCAAGTGGTTTCAGAGAAGAAGCATTTTGAAACATTTTTCCCATAGGGTCCAATGTTAAACTAAGTCCTGCCGTAGCCGCCATTTTGAATTTCATATCGGAACAAAAAACCTTAAGATTGTAGAGGACCATCCAATGAACATTCATGTACAGTTTGGCTTTAATCATATTTGTAGTTTCTGAGAAGAAGGCATTTGAATATTTTCCCATAGGGTCCAATGTTAATCTATGTCCTGCGGTGGCAACCATCTTGGATTTCCGATCGGCATAAAAAACACAAACTTTGTAGAGGACCTTCCAATGATCATTCCTGGGCAGTTTGGTTTCAACTGTCCAAGTGGTTTCAGAGAAGAAGCATTTTGAAACATTTTTCCCATAGGGTCCAATGTTAAACTAAGTCCTGCCGTAGCCGCCATTTTGAATTTCATATCGGAACAAAAAACCTTAAGATTGTAGAGGACCATCCAATGAACATTCATGTACAGTTTGGCTTTAATCATATTTGTAGTTTCTGAGAAGAAGGCATTTGAATATTTTCCCATAGGGTCCAATGTTAATCTATGTCCTGTGGTGGTGGCCATCTTGGATTTCCGATCGGCATAAAAAACAGAAACTTTGTAGAGGACCTTCCAATGATCATTCCTGGGCAGTTTGGTTTCAACTGTCCAAGTGGTTTCAGAGAAGAAGCATTTTGAAACATTTTTCCCATAGGGTCCAATGTTAAACTAAGTCCTGCCGTAGCCGCCATTTTGGATTTCATACCGGAACAAAAAACCTAAAGTTTGTAGAGGGCCATCTAATGAACATTCATGTACAGTTTGGCTTTAATCATATTTGTAGTTTCTGAGAAGAAGGCATTTGAATATTTTCCCATAGGGTCCAATGTTAATCTATGTCCTGCGGTGGCAGCCATCTTGGATTTCCGATCGGCATAAAAAACACAAACTTTGTAGAGGACCTTCCAATGATCATTCCTGGGCAGTTTGGTTTCAACTGTCCAAGTGGTTTCAGAGAAGAAGCATTTTGAAACATTTTTCCCATAGGGTCCAATGTTAAACTAAGTCCTGCCGTAGCCGCCATTTTGAATTTCATATCGGAACAAAAAACCTTAAGATTGTAGAGGACCATCCAATGAACATTCATGTACAGTTTGGCTTTAATCATATTTGTAGTTTCTGAGAAGAAGGCATTTGAATATTTTCCCATAGGGTCCAATGTTAATCTATGTCCTGTGGTGGCGGCCATCTTGGATTTCCGATCGGCATAAAAAACAGAAACTTTGTAGAGGACCTTCCAATGATCATTCCTGGGCAGTTTGGTTTCAACTATCCAAGTGGTTTCAGAGAAGAAGCATTTTGAAACATTTTTCCCATAGGGTCCAATGTTAAACTAAGTCCTTCCGTAGCCGCCATTTTGTATATCATACCGGAACAAAAAAACCTAAAGTTTGTAGAGGGCCATCTAATGAACATTCATGTACAGTTTGGCTTTAATCATATTTGTAGTTTCTGAGAAGAAGGCATTTGAATATTTTCCCATAGGGTCCAATGTTAATCTATGGCCTGCGGTGGCGGCCATCTTGGATTTCCGATCGGCATAAAAAACACAAACTTTGTAGAGGACCTTCCAATGATCATTCCTGGGCAGTTTGGTTTCAACTGTCCAAGTGGTTTCAGAGAAGAAGCATTTTGAAACATTTTTCCCATAGGGTCCAATGTTAAACTAAGTCCTGCCGTAGCCGCCATTTTGAATTTCATATCGGAACAAAAAACCTTAAGATTGTAGAGGACCATCCAATGAACATTCATGTACAGTTTGGCTTTAATCATATTTGTAGTTTCTGAGAAGAAGGCATTTGAATATTTTCCCATAGGGTCCAATGTTAATCTATGTCCTGTGGTGGCGGCCATCTTGGATTTCCGATCGGCATAAAAAACAGAAACTTTGTAGAGGACCTTCCAATGATCATTCCTGGGCAGTTTGGTTTCAACTGTCCAAGTGGTTTCAGAGAAGAGGCATTTTGAAACATTTTTCCCATAGGGTCCAATGTTAAACTAAGTCCTGCCGTAGCCGCCATTTTGAATTTCATATCGGAACAAAAAACCTTAAGATTGTAGAGGACCATCCAATGAACATTCATGTACAGTTTGGCTTTAATCATATTTGTAGTTTCTGAGAAGAAGGCATTTGAATATTTTCCCATAGGGTCCAATGTTAATCTATGTCCTGTGGTGGCGGCCATCTTGGATTTCCGATCGGCATAAAAAACACAAACTTTGTAGAGGACCTTCCAATGATCATTCCTGGGCAGTTTGGTTTCAACTGTCCAAGTGGTTTCAGAGAAGAGGCATTTTGAAACATTTTTCCCATAGGGTCCAATGTTAAACTAAGTCCTGCCGTAGCCGCCATTTTGTATATCATACCGGAACAAAAAACCTAAAGTTTGTAGAGGGCCATCTAATGAACATTCATGTACAGTTTGGCTTTAATCATATTTGTAGTTTCTGAGAAGAAGGCATTTGAATATTTTCCCATAGGGTCCAATGTTAATCTATGGCCTGCGGTGGCGGCCATCTTGGATTTCCGATCGGCATAAAAAACACAAACTTTGTAGAGGACCTTCCAATGATCATTCCTGGGCAGTTTGGTTTCAACTGTCCAAGTGGTTTCAGAGAAGAAGCATTTTGAAACATTTTTCCCATAGGGTCCAATGTTAAACTAAGTCCTGCCGTAGCCGCCATTTTGAATTTCATATCGGAACAAAAAACCTTAAGATTGTAGAGGACCATCCAATGAACATTCATGTACAGTTTGGCTTTAATCATATTTGTAGTTTCTGAGAAGAAGGCATTTGAATATTTTCCCATAGGGTCCAATGTTAATCTATGTCCTGTGGTGGCGGTCATCTTGGATTTCCGATCGGCATAAAAAACAGAAACTTTGTAGAGGACCTTCCAATGATCATTCCTGGGCAGTTTGGTTTCAACTGTCCAAGTGGTTTCAGAGAAGAGGCATTTTGAAACATTTTTCCCATAGGGTCCAATGTTAAACTAAGTCCTTCCGTAGCCGCCATTTTGTATATCATACCGGAACAAAAAAACCTAAAGTTTGTAGAGGGCCATCTAATGAACATTCATGTACAGTTTGGCTTTAATCATATTTGTAGTTTCTGAGAAGAAGGCATTTGAATATTTTCCCATAGGGTCCAATGTTAATCTATGGCCTGCGGTGGCGGCCATCTTGGATTTCCGATCGGCATAAAAAACACAAACTTTGTAGAGGACCTTCCAATGATCATTCCTGGGCAGTTTGGTTTCAACTGTCCAAGTGGTTTCAGAGAAGAAGCATTTTGAAACATTTTTCCCATAGGGTCCAATGTTAAACTAAGTCCTGCCGTAGCCGCCATTTTGAATTTCATATCGGAACAAAAAACCTTAAGATTGTAGAGGACCATCCAATGAACATTCATGTACAGTTTGGCTTTAATCATATTTGTAGTTTCTGAGAAGAAGGCATTTGAATATTTTCCCATAGGGTCCAATGTTAATCTATGTCCTGTGGTGGTGGCCATCTTGGATTTCCGATCGGCATAAAAAACAAAAACTTTGTAGAGGACCTTCCAATGATCATTCCTGGGCAGTTTGGTTTCAACTGTCCAAGTGGTTTCAGAGAAGAAGCATTTTGAAACATTTTTCCCATAGGGTCCAATGTTAAACTAAGTCCTGCCGTAGCCGCCATTTTGGATTTCATACCGGAACAAAAAACCTAAAGTTTGTAGAGGGCCATCTAATGAACATTCATGTACAGTTTGGCTTTAATCATATTTGTAGTTTCTGAGAAGAAGGCATTTGAATATTTTCCCATAGGGTCCAATGTTAATCTATGGCCTGCGGTGGCAGCCATCTTGGATTTCCGATCGGCATAAAAAACAAAAACTTTGTAGAGGACCTTCCAATGATCATTCCTGGGCAGTTTGGTTTCAACTGTCCAAGTGGTTTCAGAGAAGAAGCATTTTGAAACATTTTTCCCATAGGGTCCAATGTTAAACTAAGTCCTGCCGTAGCCGCCATTTTGAATTTCATATCGGAACAAAAAACCTTAAGATTGTAGAGGACCATCCAATGAACATTCATGTACAGTTTGGCTTTAATCATATTTGTAGTTTCTGAGAAGAAGGCATTTGAATATTTTCCCATAGGGTCCAATGTTAATCTATGTCCTGTGGTGGCGGTCATCTTGGATTTCCGATCGGCATAAAAAACAGAAACTTTGTAGAGGACCTTCCAATGATCATTCCTGGGCAGTTTGGTTTCAACTGTCCAAGTGGTTTCAGAGAAGAGGCATTTTGAAACATTTTTCCCATAGGGTCCAATGTTAAACTAAGTCCTTCCGTAGCCGCCATTTTGTATATCATACCGGAACAAAAAAACCTAAAGTTTGTAGAGGGCCATCTAATGAACATTCATGTACAGTTTGGCTTTAATCATATTTGTAGTTTCTGAGAAGAAGGCATTTGAATATTTTCCCATAGGGTCCAATGTTAATCTATGGCCTGCGGTGGCGGCCATCTTGGATTTCCGATCGGCATAAAAAACACAAACTTTGTAGAGGACCTTCCAATGATCATTCCTGGGCAGTTTGGTTTCAACTGTCCAAGTGGTTTCAGAGAAGAAGCATTTTGAAACATTTTTCCCATAGGGTCCAATGTTAAACTAAGTCCTGCCGTAGCCGCCATTTTGAATTTCATATCGGAACAAAAAACCTTAAGATTGTAGAGGACCATCCAATGAACATTCATGTACAGTTTGGCTTTAATCATATTTGTAGTTTCTGAGAAGAAGGCATTTGAATATTTTCCCATAGGGTCCAATGTTAATCTATGTCCTGCGGTGGCAGCCATCTTGGATTTCCGATCGGCATAAAAAACACAAACTTTGTAGAGGACCTTCCAATGATCATTCCTGGGCAGTTTGGTTTCAACTGTCCAAGTGGTTTCAGAGAAGAAGCATTTTGAAACATTTTTCCCATAGGGTCCAATGTTAAACTAAGTCCTGCCGTAGCCGCCATTTTGAATTTCATATCGGAACAAAAAACCTTAAGATTGTAGAGGACCATCCAATGAACATTCATGTACAGTTTGGCTTTAATCATATTTGTAGTTTCTGAGAAGAAGGCATTTGAATATTTTCCCATAGGGTCCAATGTTAATCTATGTCCTGTGGTGGCGGCCATCTTGGATTTCCGATCGGCATAAAAAACAGAAACTTTGTAGAGGACCTTCCAATGATCATTCCTGGGCAGTTTGGTTTCAACTGTCCAAGTGGTTTCAGAGAAGAGGCATTTTGAAACATTTTTCCCATAGGGTCCAATGTTAAACTAAGTCCTGCCGTAGCCGCCATTTTGTATATCATACCGGAACAAAAAAACCAAAAGTTTGTAGAGGGCCATCTAATGAACATTCATGTACAGTTTGGCTTTAATCATATTTGTAGTTTCTGAGAAGAAGGCATTTGAATATTTTCCCATAGGGTCCAATGTTAATCTATGTCCTGCGGTGGCGGCCATCTTGGATTTCCGATCGGCATAAAAAACACAAACTTTGTAGAGGACCTTCCAATGATCATTCCTGGGCAGTTTGGTTTCAACTGTCCAAGTGGTTTCAGAGAAGAAGCATTTTGAAACATTTTTCCCATAGGGTCCAATGTTAAACTAAGTCCTGCCGTAGCCGCCATTTTGAATTTCATATCGGAACAAAAAACCTTAAGATTGTAGAGGACCATCCAATGAACATTCATGTACAGTTTGGCTTTAATCATATTTGTAGTTTCTGAGAAGAAGGCATTTGAATATTTTCCCATAGGGTCCAATGTTAATCTATGTCCTGTGGTGGCGGCCATCTTGGATTTCCGATCGGCATAAAAAACACAAACTTTGTAGAGGACCTTCCAATGATCATTCCTGGGCAGTTTGGTTTCAACTGTCCAAGTGGTTTCAGAGAAGAAGCATTTTGAAACATTTTTCCCATAGGGTCCAATGTTAAACTAAGTCCTGCCGTAGCCGCCATTTTGTATATCATACCGGAACAAAAAACCTAAAGTTTGTAGAGGGCCATCTAATGAACATTCATGTACAGTTTGGCTTTAATCATATTTGTAGTTTCTGAGAAGAAGGCATTTGAATATTTTCCCATAGGGTCCAATGTTAATCTATGTCCTGTGGTGGCGGCCATCTTGGATTTCCGATCGGCATAAAAAACACAAACTTTGTAGAGGACCTTCCAATGATCATTCCTGGGCAGTTTGGTTTCAACTGTCCAAGTGGTTTCAGAGAAGAGGCATTTTGAAACATTTTTCCCATAGGGTCCAATGTTAAACTAAGTCCTTCCGTAGCCGCCATTTTGTATATCATACCGGAACAAAAAAACCTAAAGTTTGTAGAGGGCCATCTAATGAACATTCATGTACAGTTTGGCTTTAATCATATTTGTAGTTTCTGAGAAGAAGGCATTTGAATATTTTCCCATAGGGTCCAATGTTAATCTATGGCCTGCGGTGGCGGCCATCTTGGATTTCCGATCGGCATAAAAAACACAAACTTTGTAGAGGACCTTCCAATGATCATTCCTGGGCAGTTTGGTTTCAACTGTCCAAGTGGTTTCAGAGAAGAAGCATTTTGAAACATTTTTCCCATAGGGTCCAATGTTAAACTAAGTCCTGCCGTAGCCGCCATTTTGAATTTCATATCGGAACAAAAAACCTTAAGATTGTAGAGGACCATCCAATGACCATTCATGTACAGTTTGGCTTTAATCATATTTGTAGTTTCTGAGAAGAAGGCATTTGAATATTTTCCCATAGGGTCCAATGTTAATCTATGTCCTGCGGTGGCAGCCATCTTGGATTTCCGATCGGCATAAAAAACACAAACTTTGTAGAGGACCTTCCAATGATCATTCCTGGGCAGTTTGGTTTCAACTGTCCAAGTGGTTTCAGAGAAGAAGCATTTTGAAACATTTTTCCCATAGGGTCCAATGTTAAACTAAGTCCTGCCGTAGCCGCCATTTTGAATTTCATATCGGAACAAAAAACCTTAAGATTGTAGAGGACCATCCAATGAACATTCATGTACAGTTTGGCTTTAATCATATTTGTAGTTTCTGAGAAGAAGGCATTTGAATATTTTCCCATAGGGTCCAATGTTAATCTATGTCCTGTGGTGGCGGCCCTCTTGGATTTCCGATCGGCATAAAAAACAGAAACTTTGTAGAGGACCTTCCAATGATCATTCCTGGGCAGTTTGGTTTCAACTGTCCAAGTGGTTTCAGAGAAGAGGCATTTTGAAACATTTTTCCCATAGGGTCCAATGTTAAACTAAGTCCTGCCGTAGCCGCCATTTTGTATATCATACCGGAACAAAAAAACCAAAAGTTTGTAGAGGGCCATCTAATGAACATTCATGTACAGTTTGGCTTTAATCATATTTGTAGTTTCTGAGAAGAAGGCATTTGAATATTTTCCCATAGGGTCCAATGTTAATCTATGTCCTGTGGTGGCGGCCATCTTGGATTTCCGATCGGCATAAAAAACACAAACTTTGTAGAGGACCTTCCAATGATCATTCCTGGGCAGTTTGGTTTCAACTGTCCAAGTGGTTTCAGAGAAGAAGCATTTTGAAACATTTTTCCCATAGGGTCCAATGTTAAACTAAGTCCTGCCGTAGCCGCCATTTTGAATTTCATATCGGAACAAAAAACCTTAAGATTGTAGAGGACCATCCAATGAACATTCATGTACAGTTTGGCTTTAATCATATTTGTAGTTTCTGAGAAGAAGGCATTTGAATATTTTCCCATAGGGTCCAATGTTAATCTATGTCCTGTGGTGGCGGCCATCTTGGATTTCCGATCGGCATAAAAAACAGAAACTTTGTAGAGGACCTTCCAATGATCATTCCTGGGCAGTTTGGTTTCAACTGTCCAAGTGGTTTCAGAGAAGAAGCATTTTGAAACATTTTTCCCATAGGGTCCAATGTTAAACTAAGTCCTGCCGTAGCCGCCATTTTGTATATCATACCGGAACAAAAAACCTAAAGTTTGTAGAGGGCCATCTAATGAACATTCATGTACAGTTTGGCTTTAATCATATTTGTAGTTTCTGAGAAGAAGGCATTTGAATATTTTCCCATAGGGTCCAATGTTAATCTATGGCCTGCGGTGGCGGCCATCTTGGATTTCCGATCGGCATAAAAAACACAAACTTTGTAGAGGACCTTCCAATGATCATTCCTGGGCAGTTTGGTTTCAACTGTCCAAGTGGTTTCAGAGAAGAAGCATTTTGAAACATTTTTCCCATAGGGTCCAATGTTAAACTAAGTCCTGCCGTAGCCGCCATTTTGAATTTCATATCGGAACAAAAAACCTTAAGATTGTAGAGGACCATCCAATGAACATTCATGTACAGTTTGGCTTTAATCATATTTGTAGTTTCTGAGAAGAAGGCATTTGAATATTTTCCCATAGGGTCCAATGTTAATCTATGTCCTGTGGTGGCGGCCATCTTGGATTTCCGATCGGCATAAAAAACACAAAATTTGTAGAGGACCTTCCAATGATCATTCCTGGGCAGTTTGGTTTCAACTGTCCAAGTGGTTTCAGAGAAGAAGCATTTTGAAACATTTTTCCCATAGGGTCCAATGTTAAACTAAGTCCTGCCGTAGCCGCCATTTTGAATTTCATACCGGAACAAAAAACCTAAAGTTTGTAGAGGGCCATCTAATGAACATTCATGTACAGTTTGGCTTTAATCATATTTGTAGTTTCTGAGAAGAAGGCATTTGAATATTTTCCCATAGGGTCCAATGTTAATCTATGTCCTGCGGTGGTGGCCATCTTGGATTTCCGATCGGCATAAAAAACACAAATTTTGTAGAGGACCTTCCAATGATCATTCCTGGGCAGTTTGGTTTCAACTGTCCAAGTGGTTTCAGAGAAGAAGCATTTTGAAACATTTTTCCCATAGGGTCCAATGTTAAACTAAGTCCTGCCGTAGCCGCCATTTTGAATTTCATATCGGAACAAAAAACCTTAAGATTGTAGAGGACCATCCAATGAACATTCATGTACAGTTTGGCTTTAATCATATTTGTAGTTTCTGAGAAGAAGGCATTTGAATATTTTCCCATAGGGTCCAATGTTAATCTATGTCCTGCGATGGCGGCCATCTTGGATTTCCGATCGGCATAAAAAACAGTAACTTGGTAAAGGACATTCCAATGATCATTCATGTACAGTTTAGGTTCAGTCAATTCATTAGTTTCAGAGAAGAAGATCTTTGAAATTTCAGCCAATCAGAGCATATTATTGGCCTTGGCAGCCATATTGAATATCCGACTGGAACGAAAAACAGTAACTTTGTAGAGGACCATCCAAGGAACATTCCTGCTAAGTTTGGTTCCAATCGGCCCAGTGGTTTCGGAGAAGAAGCTTGAAATGTGAAAAGTTTACAGACGACAGACTACAGACGACAGACAACAGACGCCAAGTGATGGCAATAGTTCACATGGACCTTTGGTTGGTCCAGGTGAACTAAAAAGGTATTTCACGTTTGTTTGAAAGAAAATGCAGTTCCGATTTGTCCTGATATCGAACTTTCTTGGTGCCGAACTGTCTTGTTTCCCAAAAATTTGAGGTCATATGAAAATGTACAGAAATGAGGGAGGGTGGAACAATCAGAACAATGTCAAAGTCCTTTGAAAAGCACTGGAAAAGTATGCAGAGTCGGGTAAAGACCTAACTACATTTATATCATGTACTGACAGGACAAAATTTCATTTTACCAAAGTAGATTAATTGAGGGTTTACATTTGATATTAATCAATGTTACAATCGTTGATAAGGGTAATAACAAAATTACCGAGCTCCGAACAATCTTCCAAAGGGAAAGTCAAAACTCATAAGTATATAAACAGACAAAATCAGTCAACAACCGGAAAACTGTGAAAACCGTAATGACCCCGACTTGGTACAGGCATTTCTATGATAAGAAAAAGATGATGATGTCGTTGGTCATAATGATAATTAGTCCGAGATTCCTCTGTCGTCCGACGACATTATATATTATTGCTAGAGCCGTCGAACGTCAGAGCGCAATATATACGGAAAACAGCGGATTTGCTTCTCCAACTCTGGGTCAGCACATTTCCACGTTTCGTGGCTATCGGATTTTATTTTCTATCAGAAACCCTTACATAAATCGCTTCACCAATCATTTTTCTATTCATTCATAACCATCTTACCCTAAGAAAGTGGTGTTACACTCCATTACAGCACGATTTTGCCTTAGATCCTATGATTCCGACATTTGTCTTTCATTTTTCAAACATTTGTCACGTGACTATGAGAAAACTACGATTACCGCAATGTATCATGGGAGATGATTTGCATATAAACAAACAAACAAATATTTTTATTGCCAATCATAGGCACCTGTTAAGGCAGAACAATTAACATAAAATTTAATACAGTTGATTATATTGATTGGTAATGATTTTAACAGCAAATTTAGTGAATTACAGATAACCATAAGAAAAAACAAAATGTAGTACCTTGTCCAAAAACAAAAAGGGGGAACGTAACACATGCTCTTTCCGAAGCCCGTTGGTAACACTCTGCCATTGAATCTTTTCTTTCCAACACATTCTGTATTATTTCCTTCTGCTCTGCTTTGATCTGTAGATGGACTGTTTGTCCTGCAGAATATGCTTAAATGTATCATCTTCCATGTGATTTGAATGTTGTTTACGTATGCAAATAATGCTCCAAATAATTTGGCACGCTGCATTAATTAGCTCCCATCATGCAATGCGTTGCTGTCATCATTCAGTTAGTATCGCGAGATCATGTGTGTAGATTCGAAAATGGAAGTCAAATGGCGGAATAATAGGATCTAAGGCAAAATCGTGCTGTAATGGAGTGTAACACCACTTTCTGAGGGTAAGATGGTTATGAATGAATAGAAAAATGATTGGTGAAGCGATTTATACAAGGGTTTCTGATAGTTAATAAAATCCGATAGCCACGAAACGTGCCGACCCAGAGCTGGTGAGGCAAATCAGCTGTTTTCCGTATATATTGCGCTCTGACGTTCGACGGCTCTAGCAATAATATATAATGTCGTCGGACGACAGAGGAATCTCGGACTAAATGATAATGTAAACAAAGAAATGGTTCTGCATTCCACTTTCAATCAAAAGAAAGCCGGTATAAAATGAATTTGGATATACCATGATTGTCTTTTTGTGCAACATCATGCACCCTTAATAGCTGTGATAAACGCCGTATATCGTCGTTAAATACACATTCATGAAGTAGATAACCATCGAACTCAAAGTCAGCCATCTTATTGATGGTGTGTAATTATAAAATCGGGTCAGGAATCAACTCCGCATACAATTCCGGATGTATTTGGAAACAACCGACACGTACGGTCGAATATATTTCATATTAACATTGTAATGCAGGGGTGTAGAAACCGGAGATAAGGAGGACATGTGCACCAACTTTCAAAAGTGAGAAGTGGAACAAAACTATGCTTTAGCCCCACCACACTAAATTTGTAAAAAAGAAAAAAATAGAAAAAGATGAAAACAGAAAATGTTCAGTAAAGCAAGAGATATAAGAGTTCAAATGTATGCTTGGTTACTCATATTCAGTTTGGGTTCAGTCAATTTTATAGTTTCTGAGAAAACAAATCCTTTCCCATAGGGTTTTATGTTAAACATTATGCACTGTTGTGGCGATCGTCTTAGAATTCCGATGAACGCAAGACACACATTTTGTAATGGACAATTCAAGCAAAGTTCCATCTCCATGATTATTATTGTGCAGTTTGGGTTCAATCAAATTTACAGGTTTTTTTAAAATATATTTTTCATTTTCTCATTGGGTTCTATATTAAAACAATGCCCGGTGATGGCGGTCATCTGAGATTTAAAGCGAATGCCAAAAAAAAAAACCCACATTTTGTTTAGGATCATTAAATTGTTAATTTAATAATATTTTATTGCAATAAAACAAATGGATCGGACACAAATTATTGCAACTTATATTAAGTACTCTCAATCGCATCGAGTGTTGTAGATTTGTGTTCGAGCCTCTGTCGGGTCAAACCAAAAACTATAAAATTGACATATATTGCTTCTTCACTAAGCACGCAGCACTAAGGAGTAAGAGCAAAGACTGGTTGGCTAGGAATCATAATAATGTGTCCGAGTGAAGCAACATATGTCTATATGTGGACTGTTGTTTCGGTGAGATAAAAATCCAACTCTAGAACAAAGCGGATAGCATCATCATCATCATCATCATCATCATCATCATCATCATCATCATCATCTCATCAAAATGTAACTTGTAAATTGTCTATCGCTGCTTTACTATAAGTAAAAAGGAGTTCAAATTTTCACTGAAGCTACATAGCAATGAGTAGATTACCATATATTGCGGGTTATTCTGTGAAATGTTTCTTTCAGTCAATTTACACTGAACCGATTATGCAAATTAGGCAGAACACATCGGTGGTACAATGGTTAGCGTGATTGCCTCCAGTGCAGTAGATCAAGATTCGAGCCCGGTCAGGTCAAACCAAGACAATAGAATTTGTAGTTTTCTACCCACAGACTGTTGTTTCAGTGAGCTAACACTAAACAAATCAAATTTAGCATGTTGGTGTAGTACAAACAGGGCATCATCTCACTGAATATAACTTGTTCTCGCCATGATATAGCTGACAAATTGCTCATTTGGCGTTAAACAATAATCACGCACTCACTATTGACTCATTTCCTTACATGTACAATACATATAGCATACAAACATATACAACATAGTATTAGGAATAAGAGGTAAACGAAAGTCATGAATGAGGAAAAAAAACAAAGAAAAAAATTACAACCCAACATAAACTTAGTTGCTATCAAAGTATCAAAGGTTTTTTGTCTGTTTAATAATAAAAAAAAGAACTCTCTAAAAAATTGAATTCGTTTCGTCATTATATGTATCACTCAGGACAGAGTGCGAATTGTAAATCGACTTGGTTCCTGTAACCGCAATATTTTGTTCCTAGTTTTTCAGCTTTTCAGGCGCAGTTGTACATTTTAGCTTTGCTGAATTTCTAAACCATTGTAAACATTGAAAATAGAGAAAAACAATTCAGATTAGGACACGCACATAAAATCTACAGCAACAAGTGTCCAGCATATTTAACGATGTTAGGAAAGTCGACGAACACCACTGATATAACACTAGATGAAAGTCAATTCAACTTCGTAGTTCCAAAAATTAAAGGAATGGACTCTTCATCTCTTTTTCTTTAATGCTATTAAAGATTGGAACACGCTTCCAAATATAAAAGCTATTTATGACCACGACGTATTCAAAGCTGCAACAAATCAACATGTGAAAAATAAATAAATGTGTATCTTTTAATATCGATTCAATTTATGTCATGCTTCCTTTTATCATTTATTTATACACTTTAAGGATCCCATTGGAAATAATTGGAAACGTTCTCATGTGTCATCTTTGGAAGGATATAAACTTACAAGTGCATTTAGCCTTGAAGTTCTTGTTTTATTTCACATTTTTAAATATGCATATTTATAAACTAAAACTTGAGAAAGGGATATGTCTAAATTGAATAATTCAATTCTTCTTACCACTCAATTCTGAAGGATGGCTTCCGATTTGATAATACGTGTCACATATATGTTATATATTTTTTCCAAACTGGGGAATAATTCAAGTATCTAAAATGGGAAATATTTTCGAAATACTGTCGCATATAAAATACTGATTTAAACAAAAATGTTTGAAAACTTGGAAGCCGGGGTACACATAGGTGACCATGAACACTATAAAAACTGGCCTGGTAGAACTGAAATACAGTCATCAGCATGTTTGACAGTTATTTTTGGAAAAGTGACCAGAGTAATTCAGCAACATATGACACTATATTCTAAGTTCTTTTCAAAATGTCAGGATGAAAAATATATACTACCATGTTCTCTACTAGACATAATTAATACTGGGTATTAAAGTCTAGACATATTATTATACAGTATATTCAGTTTGTTCTTTCTTGTGAATAAATTATATCCTTAACCAAATAGGAAATCTTCAATATTAATTAAATAAAAACTAATAGGGAATGAGAACATTTATAGAAAAAGATGAAACGAATTCTCTTTAATACATGTCCAATGTAATTTTACGTTTTGTCTTGAACTTTAAACATCAACTGCAAGAAAAAATTACCATAATATAGTTTTAAATCAATTAGGCTTGCACCACAAAGAAATACCAATAACACAACTGTTCGGTAGTATTTTGAAAAGCGTTACAAAATTTCCCCATATGGACTTAAAGCTGTTAACATGTGGAAAACCACATTTAAGTTACTTTTTAAACTTTAGAAAAAAAAATGTATTGATTTATAATGTAAATTGAATGCATACTCGGCATATTGCTGTGCACAAAAGAAAACGTGCAAAAGAAATAATGTTCTAATTACAAAGGAAACATATTTTAATTCACATGATCATTATCTTGTTGAACAGGTCTGTGACCATGGCCGGGGTTTAATAACCACAGCTATTTTGTGGAGATACAGGAATAAATTAAGAAAAAATATTGAAAGATATATGAAAGATACTAAAAAGAGTAAATAATTTTATTGCTCACATTTGGTTTTCATATGATCAAGAGAGAAAGATAGGAACTGACTGAAAAAAAAATTAGGTTTACAGAGCAATTTTGGTAAAAAAAAAAGAGGAGATTAATGCACTACGCAAGAAAGCTTAAGACACAATCACCCAGAAGTTTAGTCAATAAAAAAGTAACAATTTTAGTTATGTATCATTATAATGAAACAGAAATGCATAACAGTGGTGGCTTACACTTCCAATAGCTATAATAACACCAACATTTGTCTTGTCATACCATAACCCACCAATTAACCACACACTAAATCGTATAAGGAATAAAATACTATATTCTCGAAATTTGAGGTGATAGATAATTTTATTTTAAAATACTGTCTTTTCATTGGTTTAGAATATGGCAACATTCTACAAAGGGTAACAATTTACAACCCTACCTCTCCATAATCTCCAGTACATAGTTTACATCATCTGTTAGTTTATAGACGATATGTAAGAAAATCATAAATTGTACATAGGATAAGAAAATAAATAACAGAAAAGTAAGAAAAATGTCAACAAATTTAGAAAAATAACCAAACAAATCAATATAAAAGACCAATTAACAGCTGAGAGGGTGTTTACATTGTCAACCTCTGCTTCGCTTCATATACTTTGTTAGTTTTATGTGTATGTTTTGTAGATCGTTGTATGTTCTTTTGTACTTTTTCTTTTGGCCATTGTGTTGTTTGTTCGTCTTCGATTTATGGATTCTGATTATCCCTTTGGTATCTTCAAACTCTTCTTATTAGAAACACTGTTAGATTTGAAAGATCTTAACCTTTGTCGTTCGTCAATAGAATTTACATAAATGGCTACGTTGGTCAAAATCCTCAATAGATTGGTTGTTTTAAATTAAGATATATTTTAATCGTATGAAGGACATTGACCTTTTAATAATAAGTTTTATATTGTGGCAGCTTTGATCTGTTAATAGTTCTTCATAATATAGTACGTATCACACACATAGCATGACGCAAACATTGTTATTCTATAGACAATGGACAAAAGTATTCCCACGATACCAATTATTCCTATATATTTCATTTAAACTATATTTTTTTCTAAATATCACATTGAAGTCAATTTATGTCCGATGTAAACAAAAGCAAAATAAATATAGTTTTCCTCTATAATACCTTACTTATATTCTATAAAGTAAAAGTTTTGAGAATATACCAGGAAACACGAAACATAAATAATTTGCATAAAACATTGATAGTACTTTTGTAGATTAAATTATTTATGACCGTCATTAAATCGTGAATATTTGAAAAAAAATATGCTTTAAATTATTTGAAAATAGCAACTATAAACTACCTTCATGTATTTTCCTGTGTTTATTGATCAAGCAATGGTTAAAATCGGGCATAATTTGACTTCAGAATAATAGGAATCGTTTGGATAGTTTAGTCCACATCATGTACTTGAAAAATTACTGCGCATCAGTGGCATTGAATGAATTGATATTTGTACCTTTGGTGTTATCCGGATATGGCCACTGACACGAAATTAGTTGATACTATTTAAGAAATTAATATTGGTATCTTTAATGTGTCTTAACTATGACCCAAAAAAAACCGTTTGATATAATGATGCATGACCATAACAAAATGTATGAACAACATGTTGTTGGTGCTTGCAGATCATCAGCGGGACTACTATTGCATGTTGTTGGTGCTTGCATATCATCAGCGGGACTACTATTATATGTTGTTGGTGCTTGCAGATCATCAGCGGGACTACTATTATATGTTGTTGGTGCTTGCATATCATCAGCGGGACTACTATTATATGTTGTTGGTGCTTGCATATCATCAGCGGGAGTACTATTGTATGTTGTTGGTGATTGCACATCATCAGCGGGACCACTATTGTATGTTGTTGGTGCTTGCAGGTCATCAGCGGGACCACTATTGTATGTTGTTAGTGCTTGCAGATCATCAGCGGGACTACTATTGTATGTTGTTGGTGCTTGCAGGTCATCAACGGGACCACTATTGTATGTTGTTGGTGCTTGCATATCATCAGCGGGACTACTATTGTATGTTGTTGGTGCTTGCAGATCATCAGCGGGACTACTATTATATGTTGTTGGTGCTTGCAGATCATCAGCGGGGCTACTATTATATGTTGTTGGTGCTTGCATATCATCAGCGGGACTACTATTGTATGTTGTTGGTGCTTGCACATCATCAGCGGGACCACTATTGTATGTTGTTGGTGCTTGCAGGTCATCAGCGGGATCACTTTTGTATGTTGTTAGTGCTTGCAGATCATCAGCGGGACTACTATTGTATGTTGTTGGTGCTTGCAGATCATCAGCGGGACTACTATTGTATGATATTACAGTCGATTACTTACATCTGACCTTTATTCAATGCTAGATTATTGTTGGTCTTACCACTAAGAACTTTTATATGTTATATGTCATATATATTACAACTTTCACTTTAAAAACTTCTTGGAAAATAGACAACTTAAAAGTTAGTCAGGATTTAACTTTATTACTGAACTTTATACTGATGGTAAGAGAATCCAAAACGGAAATAGTCGCTTCAGAAATTCGATGAACGCCATAGTGAATTGGCGGGTTCATCCATACTGAATAGCCATGTCTCAACTGATTGCAGATATGTTGCCAATCGTTATTTTTATGGTGGATTTGGGTATTAGGAAGTCACGATGTTTCCCTTATAGGGAGTCACGATGTTTCCCTTATAGGAAGTCACGATGTTTCCTTTATAGGAAGTCACGATGTTTCCCTTATAGGAAGTCACGATGTTTCCCTTATAGGGAGTCACGATGTTTCCTTTATAGAGATGGATAGTTGGATGGTTATGGTGTTTTACTTTCAACAATATTTCAGTCATATTGTGGCGATCAGTTTTATTGGTGGAGGAAACAGGAGTACCCAGAGAAAACCACCGACCTGCCGCAAGTCACTGACAAACTTGATCAAATAATGTTGTATCGAGTTCACCTCGCCTGAACGGTTTTCGAACTCACAACATTAGTGGTGATAGGCAGTGAATGCATAGCTAGTTGTAAATCCAACTACCATACGGCCACGACTCCCTTATAGAGAAGAAGATATGTCATACCGAGTTGGTTAATTTTATTATAGGAGCAAAACAAGTAAAGAGAAGGATTTTGGAAAATGACTACCCCGATAATATGTAATCCTCCTTACCCATTAGAAGTGTAAAGTTTGATGAATTAGCCTACCCTTATAATCGGTCAAATTTGCAATCCCCCTTACTCACACGAAGTATAAAGTTTGATATTGTAGATAAATTAGTTTCAATTTTAAGTAGCAATTGATCAAGTGCACGGCATTGTAAAACTTATTGTTGAACCATCTGTCATGCCAAGTATTGTTCAACTCCCCTCATTCAATTTGAAATTAATTCGCAATTAATTTAATTTGTCCTTTTTATACCGAAAATAATGAAAACTATTTCTCATCATACAATCAAACCGACCGTGTAATGTTTTCTCGTAATCGATCAACCACGATCAGATTGAATAATCTTTTCAGAACAAATTGACAGTTTTTGTTCAATGCTGGTGTTCATTAAAATCAAAGTGAACGACATATAAGTTAAGGGGTTATGGTATTTAACGCCACATTCAACAATATTTCAGCTATATTCGTGGCGGTATAAGTTAAGTAATTTTTCTGTTTAAGATAAGTAATTTCTCTGTTTAAGTTAAGTATTTTCTGTTTAAGTTAAGTAATTTCTCTGTAGTCATTTTTGTTATTATATGCTATACAGTGTATAATACACAACTTCTCATTCAATTTTTTTTATGAAATGCTTGATAAAATATTCGGTACAAAAAACAATTTCTGCACATATGAGTGAATTTGAAAAAAATAAAATAAAACCCATTTGAGACTAAGGGAGAGTATACCAAAGTTAAGGGACGAAACAGAATCAAAAGAAAATAAAATATTCTACAGTGAATATGTTTTATCAAGCGTTTAAATTTGAAATTTACAATTTATAAATTTAATTCAATATGAATTAGTATACCATTAAGTAGTTTTTATGTTACAAATACTTGCACACATCTTCCTTGTGTAGATATATTAGAAACATGCCAACTTTCATCCGGTTTGTACTAGACACCATTTTTGGAAATGAGAATATCACGATAGGAGAAGCTGACACTGTTGAAACACTTAATCTCACTCCCAGTTGTTGACAGATATATGTATTATCGTCACATGTAATAAATATCATAAGATATTATGGTATCTATTTACTATTTCAAAGTAAACACGTGTTATTTTATATTGTTACTTTTTATTGAGTGAGTTTACATAAAACAATATACTTCATGTATTCTGGTGTTTACTGCGATTGCGCACAACAAAACAATACTTATTTTGTTAATTATATGCACACGAGATTTCATGCTTGGAACAAAAGAAGTGGAGTCATTCGAGGGTCATGGTCTCATTGAATTTGTTAAGAGTTTGTGATGTCTGATCTTTGATTATGTTGTTTCTTTTTAATTAATTATTTCTCTTATTTTGTTTATCTCATTCGTACAGAAATTGGTCTGTACTGGTCCTACTTTGTATATAATTATTCTCTGTTTTGCATTGTCCATCTGGATTTGATTTGTACTGATCACCTTTGGTATGAAATGTTTGTCTTGTTTTGTTTATCCGGATTGCAGTAGTTTTATACTGTTTAGGCCTATTTGGTATTTTCGGTGCTTCTCTTGTTTTGTTTATCCGGATTATAAATGTTTTACACAGTTCAGGCCTAATTGGTATATAACGATTCTCTTGTTTTTGTTTATTCGGATCGCCATCGGTTCGTAGTAGTTCTAACTGGTACATAGATTCCATTGTTTTGTTTTGTCCATCTGGATCGTAATAGATTTGTAGTGATCACTTTTTGTATGAAATGTTTCTCTTGTTGTTTATCTGGATTGCAATAGTTTTGTTCTGTTCCTAATTGGTATCTTGGTATATAATTTTTCTCGTGTTGTTTATACGGATTGTACTAGCTTTGTACTGTTCCTGATGGATATATATACTAGTATAATGCTTCTATTGTTGTTTATACGGATTGTAATAGCTTTGTACTGTTTCTGATGGATATATATATACTAGTATAATGTTTCTCTTGTTTTTGTTTAATCGGATGCGGCGCTTGTCGCCATTGGTATGCCATGTTTCGCTTGTTTGTCCGGAGTGTGATTGCTTTGTATATTTTATATTGGCATTACAATTAAGGTTATGTGATCAACTTTGTTAAAATATTTAAATTATTTGGCTTTCCAATCTTTTGACTTACCTGAAGAAGGTTATGACTTACCTGAAGAAGGTTATGACTTACCTGAAGAAGGTTATGAATTACCTGAAGAAGGTTATTCCAGAAACTCGTCGTGGCACTAAATTAGATATTTACGTTTTGTTAGCTACTTGCCGCAGTCAATTGTTTTCTCTGGACACCAATTAATCTTACTGCCATGATATAACTTAAGTACTGTTGTAGGTGGAGTTAAACATATAACCATAATTTTAACGTTTGCCTTAAAAAGATAAAACCACATCGACAGCCTTTTATTATGTGTAGAAATTATGAAAAGCCATTAATTATAACTAAATTTTTTGTGTTTATTCATTGTAAAAAAAAGCCTTAACAAACTAGAGTTAAACACCGAATACTTCTTTGTAACCATGGTTGTGACAGACTGGTGTGGGTATGCTACTGTTTGCTGACTGTCATAAGTTTAATTAATGCCACAACACATGAACAATAAACTGTAAGATGTCTGCACACGCTTACACACTTCTTAGGACAAATCCTTTGTATAATTAACCATGGATAAAGATGCTTTGTGAAGATGTGAGTTGAAGCAAAGAGAAACAAATGATTGTTTTGCGCAAGTCACATGGAAAGCACATGTATATGCCATTGACAATCTCAAAATATATCTTTATTATATTTTGAAGAGAGTGTTATAATATTTATTCTTCCATAAGATTGAAAATTATCTCGACATAGACAAATAAAAACAAATACGGGAAATTTTTGTTTCTTGTGGGAATTTTTTTCTGCCTCCAGGGTAAAAAAAAAAAGTTAAATAGTCAGAATCTGAACCAAATTGACCATTTTTTCTACATGAACGATGCTATCCCATCACGAACAAAGCCAAATTGTGAGAAATCTTAAGAGACTGTATACTTTTTTTTTTCTGCATATGCAACGTTTATTTCATAAATATATCTTTACAAAAATATGAATTAATATTCTTCAGGGAAAATATTTAGTTGTGGTCTACCTTAAATTAAATTAAACTTGAAATAATTAGCCATATGCAGTTCTTGATTTACAACTAAATAAACTGGTTTATTAACTTTTTTGTTTGTTACAGAATGGCCATTTGAATAAAAGAAAGATGCTAAAAATTATCACAGCAATTATAGCTAAACCCCTCCTACTTTCTTAAAACTGATTAGCATCTTTCCGCAAAAATTAACTGTATGACTTGAAATGATTTATTTTAACATTTTCTTCCAAAGAAAACGACAGATTTTGGTATTAAAACTTTAGTACCTTGATATTATTAACTATATTTAATTGAATTTTTATTGCTATACACAATATAATTTCTTTACAGAAGCTCGATACTGAACTTGTCGTGCGTCGCATTGGTGAATACACCACAAACAAATTATCATTAAATAAAATGCTATTTAGTAATTCAGCGTGACAGATCGTCCGTGTAAACGTGTCATTTTTCTTTTCTAAACACCAAAGGTTTTCTCAATGGGTATTAAACCTCAAAAGCTACGACACATGGCTACTTTTATAAATAGTGTACCGTGACTTAATGAACTTTGCGAGAGCTATGACACAAAAATGGAGAATTACAACAAAACAAAAAAAACAACAAAAAAATTTAAATTATTTATCACTGTTTGCTTAAACAAACTTTAATGTTTAATTAATTGAATAACACTTGGTTGATTTCCAATCTGAACTTGTAAATTTAAAACATAAAGTTATATAGAGGTTAGTATAGTTACAGCTGCAGTCTCATCAATTTTCCAAGCATGCCCTCCCCTCTCTATCGTATCAATTCATCAATAAAGCGCTTTGATGTCCTTTCATCATAATCTTGATTACTCTGTATCAAATCCGACGATTGGCTGGGTAAATAAGAACCTGACCAATTGGATTTGCTTAAATCTTTGATTAAGGGAATTGTTGTAATCAACGAGCAAACGGATTTTATGACAAAATACTTAAAGGAGTAATTGATCCTACGTCTTCTTAAGATTTTAATGTGACTGGAAAATAAACAACAACATTTCACATATTATTGATATTTTTGTGCATTTTTATAATTTTTTTTGTTTTGCTTTAAAGTGGGAAATGAACGAAGTCTTGGAACAGAAAAATTTTACTTGCACTCCTTCAGAAACAAAAGAAGGACTTGACTTTTCTAAAAGATTTGATCCACTTATATCTACGTCAAACTCCTTTAATTGTGATATTCCTGGTGGATCATTTCAACACGCAGCTAAAGGTATACTTAGCAGTGGTAAGGATCACTTACATTTGGCCGGTGGATATAACGAATTTAACATTGACGTAGAGGATAATAGCAGCTCTGATAGCATTGACAAAAACTTTACAGAGAATTCTAATAGAGAAAATCAAGAATATTCTAGTGAAGATTGTCAAGACTTTGAAGGAAACAGCAGGTCGGGAAGGAAAGGACATCCACACAAAACAATAAGACTAAACGTGAACGCAAGAGAAAGAAGGAGAATGCACGACTTAAATGACGCGCTGGACGAACTTAGGTCAGTAATACCATATGCTCATAGCCCTTCTGTACGAAAGCTTTCAAAAATTGCCACACTTCTGCTTGCCAAAAACTATATTCTAATGCAATCAAATGCACTTGAAGAAATGAGGAGAATGATTGCTTACATGAAGTCAACTTCATCAAGTCGTTACGAACCATATTCGTCATACCAGAGAATTCATGATATACAACGACTCCCGAATGTCCCAAGTCAAAGTTCTGAAACTCCTGCTACATTTCAAGGAACAAATTGTGACATTCCATTTACTGGCAAAAAGGTTTGAATTTGTTGATAAAGCTGATGGTATCATTTTGACATTGTATGCAAGAAGGTACTAGTACTTGTGCTGCAAAATATTGTTTTTATGACTACGAATGACAAGTGGTTATAAGGGAAACAATTTTTACGGTATCATTTTATTGTTGAAATCGCAATTTTCCTATTTTTGCATTTATTTTAAGATAAGCAATGCTGGATTTTTTTAGGATTTGTATAAATATAAACCTTTTGGTATATAAGTAAAACTGAAGCATGAATATAAAATATAGTGCAAAACTAGTTCTCTATCACTCATTTTTACGAAATTTTATGTTCTAATCTTTCAAGGTGGTTTAAAATATTTCATACATTTTTTATCAACATAGTAAATTTCTTGGTAATATTAATTGACTGTATATTTTATTTATATTCTGAAATAATTGTCTAAAGAAATGTCACAATTGAAAGATATCTTTACTAATAATGAGCTAATGAAAATTTTATGCTTCACCACAACTAAAAAAATAAGACAGAATATATTTCAGTAAATAGTATTGGAAACTCTCTTCATAATTTTGTTAAAATATATACCTACAGTCTGATGCAATTAATTAATTAATCAATTAATTAATAGAAAACTTACCCCAATTCTTGAATTCTGTATAAGTCAAAAATATATTTGAGCTTTAATTTGTTATTTTAGCAAATGAATTTCTACAATAAAATAGGTGTATTTACACTTTGATGGATAGATATAATGCTAGAAATATATTTTGAAAATTTGTGGTCTACAATGTTATTCAAATAATTCTATATCTAATTCAATGCCATTCATTTTGTGACATGATTTGCATGTATATCTGATAAACTATTAAATATATGTATATGTTATATGTTATTTTCAACATATCATATCAATATATCGCATCCCTTATCTAATGTTATCTTATTAATAAGAATGTTTGCAGGACAAAGGGATATGAAAACGAGAACATTCAGGAAAATTTCAGTAATCAAAATACATGTATGTTTTAGTTCACCTATTGTTCTGGTGTACCACTATATACTATTTATCTGTCGACAAAATTTGCAGAATAAAATGTTGTTCATCACAAGTTTTAATCAAATTGTAATACATGACCTACAAACATGACCTACAAACATACTGAATACATAAGAACAAACTAAAATTACTTAACATGAATTGTTATCGAAATATATATTGCTGAAGAAAAACTAGAAAGAAACGAATTGCTTAAATAGCATGCATTGCACAATCGTATACTTTGCAGTTCATTTAACAATGACGAAAACAAATAGTAGCAAACAATTGTCACCTTTTCATTCATTCATTTAACAATGACGAAAACAAATAGTAGCAAACAATTGTCACCTTTTCATTCATTCATTTAACAATGACGAAAACAAATAGCAGCAAACAATTGTCACCTTTTCATTCATTTGTATTTTAGATTTTAGGGGATGTATTGTATTTCTTAAATATTTTTTTTTTATTAAAATTGAGATTAATAGAGGAGATTTTAACGTAACATTCAAATGAGACTCAATTACATCGTGTTATTGTTTGTTTTTCATTTTACTCCATTATTCCTTGATTTATTTATATATTGTTATGTAGCATAGTGTATGTGGTGACTTTTTGTCATTTAACAACATCAGACTTCGAACTTTCTTAATTGGTATACGGAAATTACATAAGAAAAGATTGAAGATACCAAAGGGGTAATCAAAAGCCGTAAACCGAAGGACAGACAATACAATGGCCAAAATAAAAAAAGACAAAGAACAAGCAATGATCAACAAAACACTACACAGAAAACAAAAGATTGAGCAACAGGAATCCCACTAAAACCGGGAGAGTAAGCAGTTCCTGCTCCACTAGTGACACCCGTCGTGGTACGCTTGTTACAAACCCAGTAACGCGTCATGAATGAGCAAATACTAGATTCTAACTCACCGGAAGTCATGTCTTGCTGTCTATTGCGAGTTGTTTTCATTTTCCGAGCTTCTGTTCTTTTGATTTGACTTTGCTTTTGTGCTTACGTTGTTCTTTGTGCTGAATCGTTTCTTTACACCACATTTTGCTTGTTTGCTAGCATTAGTTTTTGATGAATCTATTGCATTTAAGTTTTGAAGGGGTACTCACAGTATTCAAGTCACAAGAGATTTAGAGATTTTTCGAGCCAAAAATAACAATAGCAAAAGAAGCATATTTATATAATGCTATTTATATGCTTTATTGTGAAAAATAGAACATCCAGTGTTTCTTCAATCTAATTTGAATTACATTTTTATTTGTTCCTCCTTTCCTCTATATGTCTCGTCTAAAACTACATATTATAAAAGAAGGAGCAAAGAAAGATCTAATTTTAATTAGCTAATTAGCGTATACTATTTGTACATAATTATTGACGTGACGGAAAATTATAAGATGTTTTGCAAAGAGATCGTCAACATTTGTTTCATCACTTTTCTTGTTATTTCGAATTAATATGTCCATAAAATGAAATATAAGAAATACCAATGTAGAAACAATTCCTTGCTCCGTACAGGCACTTCGATAAAAAGTGGCGGGATCTAAATTAGTTTTATGGGCTCAAACCTCCTCTCTTAATGAAATGATGCGGTCATGCAAATGCCGTCCACGTTGCTTAAGATGATCGACAAAGCTCGACATGATTGCAAAGCCATTAGATATTCAAAACAATAAAAGTGTATTCTAAGCTAGAATATATTATTCTAACATTATAGTTCAATATCTATCTTGACAATATTAATCTCGCTATTTACTTATATATATTTTTCAGGCAGATCCTAATAATACAGCTCATAATTTATCATCTATGGCAAAAAATATAATAATATAGCCTATGATTGACCTTCTATGTCCACAAATCTAATACTACGACCTCTTATTGACCTTATATAGTCAATATCTAATTACATAATTCATGATTGGTCATATATGGCAAAAAGTATAATAATATGGCCTATGATTGACCATATATGGCAAAAAATATAATAATATGGCCTATGATTGACCATATATGGCAAAAAGTATAATAATATGGCCTATGATTGACCATATATGGCAAAAATTATAATAATATGGCCTATGATTGACCATATATGGCAAAAAGTCTAATAATATGACCTATGATTGACCATATATGTCCAAAAGACTAACAACACAGCCTATGATTGGCCACCGATGTCCAAAAGACTAACAATATAGCCTATGATTGGCCATCTATAGTCAAATACCAATAACACACAATCTCTGATTGACCATACATGACCAAAAGACTAATAGGACAGCATATGATTGACTATCTATGGTAAAAATATAATACCATAGCCTATGATTGATCATTCGGCCAAACTTTGAAACCATTAATAATTAGTTGAAAAGCGAAACGATCTATATTCATTGACCATGGCGGATTGTAAGCATGGAGCAGGATATGCTAACCCAATTGAAACACACAGTCTCGTTCTCGTTTTATTCATTTATTATTTATTTGTGATTTGGTTATTTTATGTCTTTTTAGTTTCATTTTTAACTAGAATTGATTTGTCTATCTATGATTTATATGTACTGTTTATTCTGATTGGTATTTTATCTTCACCTTTGCTAAAAAGTTCTACATGTGGCGAGAACAAGTTAATTTTCAATGAATTGTAGATGAGTTTCGCTTTGTACTATAATTAAACAAACACACTTTGTTGGATTTTTATAGTGCTGAGACGTCGCGCAAGGTGTTACGTTTTTAACGAATTTCAGAATAATTTGTAATCATAATTAAAATATACAGTACCCCTTCATGCAAATATCTACAATTTATATATTATGATATTCGCTGAATATAGCAGATTAAATTGAATAACATTTTCTTCTAATTAAATAAAGCATAATTAAGATTTATGAATGTTAAACAGTCATACACGTATTTTAAGTGCCTGTCACGCGTAACAGTTTACAACCTTTACTCCTATATATATGTAACAAAAGTATAGAACCCGTCGTCGGATTTTCGTGAAATTTTGTACAACACTTTTATACAGAAATGTCCAATGTTACATTTTTCAACCAGAAACGTCATTCAATGTCTTCGCATGGTAGAATTAAATCTGACATAGCATGTTGAATTGTCCACGTACAAACAAAAGAAAATCATTCTCAAAATACGTTTCCGATCTTTGGAATTGACTGTAAAAAAAAAAAAAATACAAGGAAAAATGCTTGTCCCATACAAATGTCCAATAGTCTCATTTTTGACGTCAAACGTCATTAAAATTTAAAATCTAAAACCATATGGTAAAAATTATACGATCATAAAAAAATAATTCACACAACAGAAAAAAATATGAAAACATTTTAGAAATACGTTTTTTACATTAATTTCAAATTTGTAATTCTTTTTCGATGCACTTCAAAAAACAAAAAAATATACCCGAAAATGCTTGTCCCAAAAAATGTTCAATATTGCACGCTGAACTGTGAACGTCGTCAAATATCAAAATGTCTTGACGTAATGAAAAAAAAATACCTCACCGATCTTCAAACAATTTGCAAATAAAACCCCCCTTTACTAACTTAAATGAGTGATAAATAAAATAAAATAAAATAAATAAATAAATAAAATGCTTACATACGTGTACTTTATTTTCAGAAATGAAATTAACAACAAATCTGGATTTAATATGGAACGTAATTTGTTTCTTCTTTCTTATTTTTTTATGCATGATGTGCTGTTTACAACTGCATAATACACGTTTGTCATCTATCTTTATGTGTTTTTCTTTCTTTTTTTGTGTGGCAAATTTGGAAAACAAATCTTCCGAAGTTTGAATTCTTTATTCAGAAACAAGCAATGTATAAGTAAAAATTGTCTTTGATATATTTACTTCACATATTTTCAAAAAGCTGTTTATTTTTAATTTCACATTTAAAATAAAACAGTATATTTTTATATTCTCTTGAAACGAGGAAAGGTAAATTTGACAGACGTTTATAATGCAAGTGTAAATTATGACATCCCAAACACACATAAAAATAACCTTCATATGGTCCTATATAAAATGGATTGATTAACGTTACGTTTGGTAACGCAACACCTTGCGCGACGTCTGTCAAAACAACAGTCCGCGTAAAACATGTCGCCCCACTCGGACACATTATCCTGAGTCCGAGCCAACCAGTCTTTGCTCTTTCTCCTTAATGCTGCGTGCTTAGCTGAGAAGCAACAACTACCAATTTTATAGTCTTTGGATTGACCTGCTCGGGACTCGAACCCACGATCTACCATACTTGAGGCGAGCACGATAACAATTACACCATCGATGCGGTTGCGTAAATAAAAAAAAAGGACAGACAATGCAATGAAAAAAATAAAAAGGACAAATTGACAAAACACTATACAAAAAAACAAAGATCGAGCAACACGAACCCCAACTACTAAAAACTGGAAGTTGACTCGAATGCTACGGAAAGGTAAGTAATTCCTGCTCCACATGTGGCACCTGTTATGTTGCTCTTCTTACAAACCCGATGATAAGTCATGAATGAGGAAAGGACCGGGTTGTGATTACGACAAACGGAACTTATCCGTGACACAAACATTCCGTAGTGAATAACAAGGTCATGATGGTGACCGTAAAACATTCGAACTGATTAATTCAACCGAACCACTATGAATCCTTGGTTCAGTAGCTTCCTTGTTAACAGCAACCCTTTATCAAGGAAATCATGATAAGAACAACCCCAAGCTCTGGAATATCTGATCAACTGAGAAATATATACTACATAATTTATGTATGTGCTGCTGGAATGTTGCTACATAAAAAGGGAAATTCCACAATGGGAAAATTGAAATCATCTCTTTTGTCGTAAACTTTCATTTTTAACCGGTCCTCACTATCAATTTCGAGATGTAGGTATAAAGCCGACCTAGCTGTATCTGTGGTATCTTTTATTTCAAGCTCAATGGGATATATATGCATAGGGAAAAATAGGAAATATGTTCTTAAGATTTATTTTACATACCTGTCATTTTCAGTATTTCGTTATGTGACCTTTTGCTACAATTACACTTCGAATTCTCCTTGAAATTGAGTTATACAAAGCTCTGAATATAAACTGGAGTTAGTCCAACCCATATCTTTTTCACCTCCCTCACAAGAATTGTTTTATTTAAAATGTCACATTTAGAATTCTGCAGTTTGATTTTAATTGTTCTCCACACATTTTCAATTATGTTTAAGTCGGGCGATTGAGATGGCCAATTCAGACAATTTAATTCATTTTCTCTCTTCCACTGGACAGCTCTGCGAGAGGCATGACATGGAGCATTATCATCTTGAAAGATGTACCCGGCGTTCGGAAATATTTTAGCGATTACTGGCCATACATTATCACCAAGAGTCTCTAAATATTTTGTAGTGTTCATATTTCCCTCAATTTCAGTCAATGTACCAACTCCATCAAAGGTAATGCATCCCCAAAACATCACTGCTACACGGGGGCCACTCCTCAAACCAACACATTCAGGTCGCCAAATTTCGTCAGCCTTTCTCCAAACATGTACTCGCCTGTCATGACCAACAACTACTTGTGTTTCATCTGAGAATATTACACGTTTCCAATATAATTGAACTGACATGGCAAGCTTACCTCTGCACCAATTTACACGATTTTTTCGGTTTTTTAATGACACTGTTAAAGTCTTCCGAACTCGGCGCCTCGTGTAACCATGAAATTTCAATCTGCGGCGAACAGTTCTAGTAGAAACAAGCCGTGGTAGTCTTTCATTTACAATGTTTGTCAAATCTCTCAAAGTTTCTCTCCTGTTGACTTTCACTGAGCGCAAGATTACACGGTCTCCTCGTTCCGTCACCAACTTTTTCCTTCCGGTTTTAGGCTTATTTTCCACGGAATTCCTCTCATCATAGCGCTTTAGAAATTTTGTAATCGTAGAATGATCCCTCCCGATTATTTCAGCAATTTTCCTGTGTGCATAGCCTTCTCGTTTCAATCGTAGTATCATTTGTTTCGTCTCTGTTGTCATCTCCTTGTTGTGACGAGCCATTTTTTTAGCAGACGAAATTTAACCAATGTTGTCAAAATAACGTCACTTCCGTCGAATGATTTTTTGAGCTTTGACCCCCAATTATACACTGTCAAAATTTTGGACATTTTAATGACAGTTAATTATATTAAATATGAAAGAGAAATTGGACGTTTCAATAATTGATTTTTAATTGCCGCCATCTTGGTGAAATAATTATGGCCACCTACTGTATATAGCGAAACGTGAAATTATAGGATTGGACCATCTTCTTTTCGTTTTTCTTGAGAAGTCCCTGCATGCAGCCTGCCTCAATCGAATAAAGTCGGTGAGAATTGGAGCACATGTGATACACATAGGTATGCCAACTGTCTTGAAAACACGTCCATCAAACATAGCTAATATATAGTCAATCAATATAAAAAATCCGAGCATCTTGATGATATCAGTTTGAGAGAACTTTTTGGTGGAATCAGAGTGGTTATTTTCTTACAAAATACGATTTGTTTCTTCCTAGGACAAAGCATTTGTATCTACGTTGGCCATGCTGTTCTATAAATCACAGTTGGGCTAATTCTACTAGTCTGTCTTTTAGCTTTGAGTGAGGAATAGCAGTCAAATGTTTTAATACTATTGTAGGAGGAGAGGGATCTTGATTGTATGTACTCTTATAGATCTTTAGGAAGAAATTTTCAGAATCCACATCAGATTCAGACCACCGCTTGAGTAGCTAGTGTCACAGTAACTCTGAAGCCTGGTTTTGACCGCGGATAGAATAGACGTTAATAACAGTTGTCATCACCGAAATTGTAAATATACAATAGTAATATACAGCCTTACCACATGCATGCGATAATTTGCCATAGTTATAAATTATTTCAAGAACTGAAAGAAAATATTTGCCAAAGAAGTCAGAAATTGTCGTGAGACGTGTCCACAAAATCAAGGAAAATAAATTGATCAAACACAACCTCCTTACTCTCACCTTATTTTACGGGTGCCACTAGTGGAACAGGAACTGCTTACCCTTCCGAAGCACATGAGTTCACCCTCGGTTTTTAGTGGGGTCCGTGTTACTCGATATTGAGTTTTATGTGGATGTTTGGTAGATCGTTATTTGTCATTTTGTCCTTTTTCATTTGGCTATTGTGTTGTCTGTCCTTCTTCGCTTTACAGATTCTGATTACCACTTTGATACTTCAAACTATTCTTATCTTAGATATGTTTGAAATATACCTACTAACAGTACATATATAGTTTAAAATGAATATTTAGTTTTCATTGAACCGGCTTTAATATCCTTTATGAGATCCAAAATTTACATGCTTGTATAATAGACAATTTCCAAACACCTAGAAAAAACAAAACTACGATACGATAAACACTAGTGCTGCTTTAATCCAGGTATACATCTATACGTATTATTGTGGAAACAGGTTATACATACAAAATAGTTTACTAGTTACGTGCAATTCTAAAAACGGTGTCTATTTTGATTAACTATTATATTTGATTATTAAATAATTGTCGAAGGTAAATAAAATCTTTCATCCCTTCTGTGAATCAAATGAGAATTAAAAAAAATATGCCCATCACCCTTCAAACAGATTCAAACCGTCGCTTCCATTATGAAATATCATAAATTTCATAATGTTTTAAACAGGATATACGTTAATTTTAATAAAAAAGTGATATAATAGTCGGAATTCTTGATATTTATCTTTTTGTTCAATCTTCTTTGTTTTCACAAAATACTTTAATTCATGTAACTTTTCCATTATCTGCTTTTTCAAGTTCTTGACTAAATTTAATAAGTAATGCAATAAACGAGTTATCTTGATTCAAGATGGGATGGGCTCATTCATGGCATACAATTATTTGTATGTTTTTGCCGACCAGATTAAGAAGACTATTTTCCTTATTCACTAATCGTGTTTGACGTTAGAATTAAGAAAATAAGTCAAAATATCGAATGTAGAATAGTAAGCAATTTAACTGCTAGTAATAAAATGTTTAAATTTGAGACTGAACTCTCCCAAAATAGAACACTGACAGCAAAAACTGCTGCTTTAAAATTTAAAGTTTCTTCTGCTCCATGTATGAGACATGTTGTTAAATCCAACGTCCAATGTATGTTTATAATACAAAATGAGCTAAGGAAGGTAATGGTATGACTTACATTGCATCATCGTGTTTGTAACAAGAGTAACACGACGGGTGTCACTCGCGGAGCATGAAATGCTTACCCTTTTAAAGCACATGAGTTCACCCCCGGTGTTTTGTAGGGTTCGTGTTGCTCATCTTTAGTTTTCTGTGTAGTGTTTTGTGGATCGTTGTTTATCCTTTTGTCCTTTTTCCTTTTGACCATTGTGTTGTCTGTCCTTCTTCTTTTGACCATTGTATTGTCTGTCCTTCTTCTTTTGACCATTGTATTGTCTGTTCTTCTTTTGACCATTGTGTTGTCTGTCCTTCTTCTTTTTACCATTGTGTTGTCTGTCCTTCTTCTTTTGACCATTGTGTTGTCTGTCCTTCTTCTTTTGACCATTGTGTTGTCTGTCCTTCTTCTTTTGACCATTGTGTTGTCTGTTCTTCTTCTTTTGACCATTGTATTGTCTGTCCTTCTTCTTTTGACCATTGTGTTGTCTGTCCTTCTTCTTTTGACCATTGTGTTGTCTGTCCTTCTTCTTTTGACCATTGTGTTGTCTGTCCTTCTTCTTTTGACCATTGTGTTGTCTGTCCTTCTTTTGACCATTGTATTGTCTGTCTTTCTTCTTTTGACCATTGTGTTGTCTGTCTTTCTTCTTTTGACCATTGTGTTGTCTGTCCTTCTTCTTTTGACCATTGTGTTGTCTGTCCTTCTTCTTTTGACCATTGTGTTGTCTGTTCTTCTTCTTTTGACCATTGTGTTGTCTGTCCTTCTTCTTTTGACCATTGTGTTGTCTGTCCTTCTTCTTTTGACCATTGTGTTGTCTGTCCTTCTTCTTTTGACCATTGTGTTGTCTGTCCTTCTTCTTTTGACCATTGTGTTGTCTGTCCTTCTTCTTTTGACCATTGTGTTGTCTGTCCTTCTTTTAACCATTGTATTGTCTGTCTTTCTTCTTTTGACCATTGTGTTGTCTGTCCTTCTTCTTTTGACCATTGTGTTGTCTGTCCTTCTTCTTTTGACCATTGTGTTGTCTGTCCTTCTTCTTTTGACCATTGTGTTGTCTGTCCTTCTTCTTTTGACCATTGTGTTGTCTGTCCTTCTTTTGACCATTGTATTGTCTGTCTTTCTTCTTTTGACCATTGTGTTGTCTGTCTTTCTTCTTTTGACCATTGTGTTGTCTGTCCTTCTTCTTTTGACCATTGTGTTGTCTGTCCTTCTTCTTTTGACCATTGTGTTGTCTGTTCTTCTTCTTTTGACCATTGTGTTGTCTGTCCTTCTTCTTTTGACCATTGTGTTGTCTGCCCTTCTTCTTTTGACCATTGTGTTGTCTGTGCTTTTTCCTTTTGACCATTGTGTTGTCTGTCCTTCTTCTTTTGACCATTGTATTGTCTGTCCTTCTTCTTTTGACCATTGTGTTGTCTGTCCTTCTTCTTTTGACCATTGTGTTGTCTGTCCTTCTTCTTTTGACCATTATGTTGTCTGTCCTTCTTCTTTTGACCATTGTGTTGTCTGTCCTTCTTCTTTTGACCATTGTGTTGTCTGTCCTTCTTCTTTTGACCATTGTGTTGTCTGTCCTTCTTCTTTTGACCATTGTGTTGTCTGTCCTTCTTCTTTTGACCATTGTGTTGTCTGTCCTTCTTCTTTTGACCATTGTGTTGTCTGTCCTTCTTCTTTTGACCATTGTGTTGTCTGTCCTTCTTCTTTTGACCATTGTGTTGTCTGTCCTTCTTCTTTTGACCATTGTATTGTCTGTCCTTTTTCCTTTTGACCATTGTATTGTCTGTCCTTCTTCTTTTGACCATTGTGTTGTCTGTCCTTCTTCTTTTGACCATTGTGTTGTCTGTCCTTCTTCTTTTGACCATTGTGTTGTCTGTCCTTCTTCTTTTGACCATTGTGTTGTCTGTCCTTCTTCTTTTGACCATTGTGTTGTCTGCCCTTCTTCTTTTGACCATTGTGTTGTCTGTGCTTTTTCCTTTTGACCATTGTGTTGTCTGTCCTTCTTCTTTTGACCATTGTATTGTCTGTCCTTCTTCTTTTGACCATTGTGTTGTCTGTCCTTCTTCTTTTGACCATTGTGTTGTCTGTCCTTCTTCTTTTGACCATTGTGTTGTCTGTCCTTCTTCTTTTGACCATTGTGTTGTCTGTCCTTCTTCTTTTGACCATTGTGTTGTCTGTCCTTCTTCTTTTGACCATTGTGTTGTCTGTCCTTCTTCTTTTGACCATTGTGTTGTCTGTCCTTCTTCTTTTGACCATTGTATTGTCTGTCCTTTTTCCTTTTGACCATTGTATTGTCTGTCCTTCTTCTTTTGACCATTGTGTTGTCTGTCCTTCTTCTTTTGACCATTGTGTTGTCTGTCCTTCTTCTTTTGACCATTGTGTTGTCTGTCCTTCTTCTTTTGACCATTGTGTTGTCTGTCCTTCTTCTTTTGACCATTGTGTTGTCTGCCCTTCTTCTTTTGACCATTGTGTTGTCTGTGCTTTTTCCTTTTGACCATTGTGTTGTCTGTCCTTCTTCTTTTGACCATTGTGTTGTCTGTCCTTCTTCTTTTGACCATTGTGTTGTCTGTCCTTCTTCTTTTGACCATTGTGTTGTCTGTCCTTCTTCTTTTGACCATTGTGTTGTCTGTCCTTCTTCTTTTGACCATTGTGTTGTCTGTCCTTCTTCTTTTGACCATTGTGTTGTCTGTCCTTCTTCTTTTGACCATTGTGTTGTCTGTCCTTCTTCTTTTGACCATTGTGTTGTCTGTCCTTCTTCTTTTGACCATTGTGTTGTCTGCCCTTCTTCTTTTGACCATTGTGTTGTCTGTGCTTTTTCCTTTTGACCATTGTGTTGTCTGTCCTTCTTCTTTTGACCATTGTATTGTCTGTCCTTCTTCTTTTGACCATTGTGTTGTCTGTCCTTCTTCTTTTGACCATTGTGTTGTCTGTCCTTCTTCTTTTGACCATTGTGTTGTCTGTCCTTCTTCTTTTGACCATTGTGTTGTCTGTCCTTCTTCTTTTGACCATTGTGTTGTCTGTCCTTCTTCTTTTGACCATTGTGTTGTCTGTCCTTCTTCTTTTGACCATTGTGTTGTCTGTCCTTCTTCTTTTGACCATTGTGTTGTCTGTCCTTCTTCTTTTGACCATTGTGTTGTCTGTCCTTCTTCTTTTGACCATTGTATTGTCTGTCCTTTTTCCTTTTGACCATTGTATTGTCTGTCCTTCTTCTTTTGACCATTGTGTTGTCTGTCCTTCTTCTTTTGACCATTGTGTTGTCTGTCCTTCTTCTTTTGACCATTGTGTTGTCTGTCCTTCTTCTTTTGACCATTGTGTTGTCTGTCCTTCTTCTTTTGACCATTGTGTTGTCTGCCCTTCTTCTTTTGACCATTGTGTTGTCTGTGCTTTTTCCTTTTGACCATTGTGTTGTCTGTCCTTCTTCTTTTGACCATTGTGTTGTCTGTCCTTCTTCTTTTGACCATTGTGTTGTCTGTCCTTCTTCTTTTGACCATTGTGTTGTCTGTCCTTCTTCTTTTGACCATTGTGTTGTCTGTCCTTTTTCCTTTTGACCATTGTATTGTCTGTCCTTCTTCTTTTGACCATTGTGTTGTCTGTCCTTCTTCTTTTGACCATTGTGTTGTCTGTCCTTCTTCTTTTGACCATTGTGTTGTCTGTTCTTCTTCTTTTGACCATTGTGTTGTCTGTCCTTCTTCTTTTGACCATTGTGTTGTCTGTCCTTCTTCTTTTGACCATTGTGTTGTCTGTCCTTCTTCTTTTGACCATTGTGTTGTCTGTCCTTTTTCTTTTTGACCATTGTGTTGTCTGTCCTTCTTCTTTTGACCATTGTGTTGTCTGTCCTTCTTCTTTTGACCATTGTATTGTCTGTCCTTCTTCTTTTGACCATTGTGTTGTCTGTCCTTCTTCTTTTGACCATTGTGTTGTCTGTCCTTTTTCCTTTTGACCATTGTATTGTCTGTCCTTCTTCTTTTGACCATTGTGTTGTCTGTCCTTCTTCTTTTGACCATTGTGTTGTCTGTCCTTCTTCTTTTGACCATTGTGTTGTCTGTCCTTCTTCTTTTGACCATTGTGTTGTCTGTCCTTCTTCTTTTGACCATTGTGTTGTCTGTCCTTCTTCTTTTGACCATTGTGTTGTCTGTCCTTCTTCTTTTGACCATTGTGTTGTCTGTCCTTCTTCTTTTGACCATTGTGTTGTCTGTCCTTTTTCCTTTTGACCATTGTGTTGTCTGTCCTTCTTCTTTTGACCATTGTGTTGTCTGTCCTTCTTCTTTTGACCATTGTGTTGTCTGTCCTTCTTCTTTTGACCATTGTGTTGTCTGTCCTTCTTCTTTTGACCATTGTGTTGTCTGTCCTTTTTCCTTTTGACCATTGTGTTGTCTGTCCTTCTTCTTTTGACCATTGTGTTGTCTGTCCTTCTTCTTTTGACCATTGTGTTGTCTGTCCTTCTTCTTTTGACCATTGTGTTTTCTGTCCTTCTTCTTTTGACCATTGTGTTGTCTGTCCTTCTTCTTTTGACCATTGTGTTGTCTGTTCTTCTTCTTTTGACCATTGTGTTGTCTGTCCTTCTTCTTTTGACCATTGTGTTGTCTGTCCTTTTTCTTTTTGACCATTGTGTTGTCTGTCCTTCTTCTTTTGACCATTGTGTTGTCTGTCCTTCTTCTTTTGACCATTGTATTGTCTGTCCTTCTTCTTTTGACCATTGTGTTGTCTGTCCTTCTTCTTTTGACCATTGTGTTGTCTGTCCTTTTTCCTTTTGACCATTGTATTGTCTGTCCTTCTTCTTTTGACCATTGTGTTGTCTGTCCTTCTTCTTTTGACCATTGTGTTGTCTGTCCTTCTTCTTTTGACCATTGTGTTGTCTGTCCTTCTTCTTTTGACCATTGTGTTGTCTGTCCTTCTTCTTTTGACCATTGTGTTGTCTGTCCTTCTTCTTTTGACCATTGTGTTGTCTGTCCTTCTTCTTTTGACCATTGTGTTGTCTGTCCTTCTTCTTTTGACCATTGTGTTGTCTGTCCTTTTTCCTTTTGACCATTGTGTTGTCTGTCCTTCTTCTTTTGACCATTGTGTTGTCTGTCCTTCTTCTTTTGACCATTGTGTTGTCTGTCCTTCTTCTTTTGACCATTGTGTTGTCTGTCCTTCTTCTTTTGACCATTGTGTTGTCTGTCCTTTTTCCTTTTGACCATTGTGTTGTCTGTCCTTCTTCTTTTGACCATTGTGTTGTCTGTCCTTCTTCTTTTGACCATTGTGTTGTCTGTCCTTCTTCTTTTGACCATTGTGTTTTCTGTCCTTCTTCTTTTGACCATTGTGTTGTCTGTCCTTCTTCTTTTTACCATTGTGTTGTCTGTTCTTCTTCTTTTGACCATTGTGTTGTCTGTCCTTCTTCTTTTGACCATTGTGTTGTCTGTTCTTCTTCTTTTGACCATTGTGTTGTCTGTCCTTCTTCTTTTGACCATTGTATTGTCTGTCCTTTTTCCTTTTGACCATTGTATTGTCTGTCCTTCTTCTTTTGACCATTGTGTTGTCTGTCCTTCTTCTTTTGACCATTGTGTTGTCTGTCCTTCTTCTTTTGACCATTGTGTTGTCTGTTCTTCTTCTTTTGACCATTGTGTTGTCTGTCCTTCTTCTTTTGACCATTGTATTGTCTGTCCTTTTTCCTTTTGACCATTGTATTGTCTGTCCTTCTTCCTTTGACCATTGTGTTGTCTGTCCTTCTTCTTTTGACCATTGTGTTGTCTGTCCTTCTTCTTTTGACCATTGTGTTGTCTGTCCTTCTTCTTTTGACCATTGTGTTGTCTCTCCTTCTTCTTTTGACCATTGTGTTGTCTGTCCTTCTTCTTTTGACCATTGTGTTGTCTGTCCTTTTTCCTTTTGACCATTGTGTTGTCTGTCCTTCTTCTTTTGACCATTGTGTTGTCTGTCCTTCTTCTTTTGACCATTGTGTTGTCTGTCCTTCTTCTTTTGACCATTGTGTTGTCTGTCCTTCTTCTTTTGACCATTGTGTTGTCTGTCCTTTTTCCTTTTGACCATTGTATTGTCTGTCCTTCTTCTTTTGACCATTGTGTTGTCTGTCCTTCTTCTTTTGACCATTGTGTTGTCTGTCCTTCTTCTTTTGACCATTGTGTTGTCTGTCCTTCTTCTTTTGACCATTGTGTTGTCTGTCCTTCTTCTTTTGACCATTGTGTTGTCTGTCCTTCTTCTTTTGACCATTGTGTTGTCTGTCCTTCTTCTTTTGACCATTGTGTTGTCTGTCCTTTTTCCTTTTGACCATTGTGTTGTCTGTCCTTCTTCTTTTGACCATTGTGTTGTCTGTCCTTCTTCTTTTGACTATTGTGTTGTCTGTCCTTCTTCTTTTGACCATTGTGTTGTCTGTCCTTCTTCTTTTGACCATTGTGTTGTCTGTCCTTTTTCCTTTTGACCATTGTGTTGTCTGTCCTTCTTCTTTTGACCATTGTGTTGTCTGTCCTTCTTCTTTTGACCATTGTGTTGTCTGTCCTTCTTCTTTTGACCATTGTGTTGTCTGTCCTTTTTCCTTTTGACCATTGTGTTGTCTGTCCTTCTTCTTTTGACCATTGTGTTGTCTGTCCTTCTTCTTTTGACCATTGTGTTGTCTGTCCTTCTTCTTTTGACCATTGTGTTGTTTGTCCTTTTTCCTTTTGACCATTGTGTTGTCTGTCCTTCTTCTTTTGACCATTGTGTTGTCTGTCCTTCTTCTTTTGACCATTGTGTTGTCTGTCCTTCTTCTTTTGACCATTGTATTGTCTGTCCTTCTTCTTTTGACCATTGTGTTGTCTGTCCTTCTTTTTTTGACCATTGTGTTGTCTGTCCTTCTTCTTTTGACCATTGTGTTGTCTGTCCTTCTTCCTTTGACCATTGTGTTGTCTGTCCTTCTTCTTTTGACCATTGTGTTGTCTGTCCTTCTTTTGACCATTGTGTTGTCTGTCCTTCTTCTTTTGAACATTGTGTTGTCTGTCCTTCTTCTTTTGACCATTGTGTTGTCTGTCCTTCTTCTTTTGACCATTGTGTTGTCTGTCCTTTTTCTTTTGACCATTGTATTGTCTGTCCTTCTTCTTTTGACCATTGTGTTGTCTGTCCTTCTTCTTTTGACCATTGTGTTGTCTGTCCTTCTTCTTTTGACCATTGTATTGTCTGTCCTTCTTCTTTTGACCATTGTGTTGTCTGTTCTTCTTCTTTTGACCATTGTGTTGTCTGTCCTTCTTCTTTTGACCATTGTATTGTCTGTCCTTCTTCTTTTGACCATTGTGTTGTCTGTTCTTCTTTTGACCATTGTGTTGTCTGTCCTTCTTTTTTTGACCATTGTGTTGTCTGTCCTTCTTCTTTTGACCATTGTGGTTTCTGTCCTTCTTCTTTTGACCATTGTGTTGTCTGTCCTTCTTTTTTTGACCATTGTATTGTCTGTCCTTCTTCTTTTGACCATTGTGTTGTCTGTCCTTCTTCTTTTGACCATTGTGTTGTCTGTCCTTCTTCTTTTGACCATTGTATTGTCTGTTCTTCTTCTTTTGACCATTGTATTGTCTGTTCTTCTTCTTTTGACCATTGTGTTGTCTGTCCTTCTTCTTTTGACCATTGTGTTGTCTGTCCTTCTTCTTTTGACCATTGTGTTGTCTGTCCTTCTTCTTTTGACCATTGTGTTGTCTGTCCTTCTTCTTTTGACCATTGTGTTGTCTGTCCTTCTTCTTTTGACCATTGTATTGTCTGTCCTTTTTCCTTTTGACCATTGTATTGTCTGTCCTTCTTCTTTTGACCATTGTGTTGTCTGTCCTTCTTCTTTTGACCATTGTGTTGTCTGTCCTTCTTCTTTTGACCATTGTGTTGTCTGTCCTTCTTCTTTTGACCATTGTGTTGTCTGTCCTTCTTATTTTGACCATTGTGTTGTCTGCCCTTCTTCTTTTGACCATTGTGTTGTCTGTGCTTTTTCCTTTTGACCATTGTGTTGTCTGTCCTTCTTCTTTTGACCATTGTGTTGTCTGTCCTTCTTCTTTTGACCATTGTGTTGTCTGTCCTTCTTCTTTTGACCATTGTGTTGTCTGTCCTTCTTCTTTTGACCATTGTGTTGTCTGTCCTTTTTCCTTTTGACCATTGTATTGTCTGTCCTTCTTCTTTTGACCATTGTGTTGTCTGTCCTTCTTCTTTTGACCATTGTGTTGTCTGTCCTTCTTCTTTTGACCATTGTGTTGTCTGTCCTTCTTCTTTTGACCATTGTGTTGTCTGTCCTTCTTCTTTTGACCATTGTGTTGTCTGTCCTTCTTCTTTTGACCATTGTGTTGTCTGTCCTTCTTCTTTTGACCATTGTGTTGTCTGTCCTTTTTCCTTTTGACCATTGTGTTGTCTGTCCTTCTTCTTTTGACCATTGTGTTGTCTGTCCTTCTTCTTTTGACCATTGTGTTGTCTGTCCTTCTTCTTTTGACCATTGTGTTGTCTGTCCTTCTTCTTTTGACCATTGTGTTGTCTGTCCTTTTTCCTTTTGACCATTGTATTGTCTGTCCTTCTTCTTTTGACCATTGTGTTGTCTGTCCTTCTTCTTTTGACCATTGTGTTGTCTGTCCTTCTTCTTTTGACCATTGTGTTGTCTGTCCTTCTTCTTTTGACCATTGTGTTGTCTGTCCTTCTTCTTTTGACCATTGTGTTGTCTGTCCTTCTTCTTTTGACCATTGTGTTGTCTGTCCTTCTTCTTTTGACCATTGTGTTGTCTGTCCTTCTTCTTTTGACCATTGTGTTGTCTGTCCTTTTTCCTTTTGACCATTGTGTTGTCTGTCCTTCTTCTTTTGACCATTGTGTTGTCTGTCCTTCTTCTTTTGACCATTGTGTTGTCTGTCCTTCTTCTTTTGACCATTGTGTTGTCTGTCCTTCTTCTTTTGACCATTGTGTTGTCTGTCCTTTTTCCTTTTGACCATTGTGTTGTCTGTCCTTCTTCTTTTGACCATTGTGTTGTCTGTCCTTCTTCTTTTGACCATTGTGTTGTCTGTCCTTCTTCTTTTGACCATTGTGTTTTCTGTCCTTCTTCTTTTGACCATTGTGTTGTCTGTCCTTCTTCTTTTGACTATTGTGTTGTCTGTTCTTCTTCTTTTGACCATTGTGTTGTCTGTCCTTCTTCTTTTGACCATTGTGTTGTCTGTTCTTCTTCTTTTGACCATTGTGTTGTCTGTCCTTCTTCTTTTGACCATTGTATTGTCTGTCCTTTTTCCTTTTGACCATTGTATTGTCTGTCCTTCTTCTTTTGACCATTGTGTTGTCTCTCCTTCTTCTTTTGACCATTGTGTTGTCTGTCCTTCTTCTTTTGACCATTGTGTTGTCTGTTCTTCTTCTTTTGACCATTGTGTTGTCTGTCCTTCTTCTTTTGACCATTGTATTGTCTGTCCTTTTTCCTTTTGACCATTGTATTGTCTGTCCTTCTTCTTTTGACCATTGTGTTGTCTGTCCTTCTTCTTTTGACCATTGTGTTGTCTGTCCTTCTTCTTTTGACCATTGTGTTGTCTGTCCTTCTTCTTTTGACCATTGTGTTGTCTCTCCTTCTTCTTTTGACCATTGTGTTGTCTGTCCTTCTTCTTTTGACCATTGTGTTGTCTGTCCTTTTTCCTTTTGACCATTGTGTTGTCTGTCCTTCTTCTTTTGACCATTGTGTTGTCTGTCCTTCTTCTTTTGACCATTGTGTTGTCTGTCCTTCTTCTTTTGACCATTGTGTTGTCTGTCCTTCTTCTTTTGACCATTGTGTTGTCTGTCCTTTTTCCTTTTGACCATTGTATTGTCTGTCCTTCTTCTTTTGACCATTGTGTTGTCTGTCCTTCTTCTTTTGACCATTGTGTTGTCTGTCCTTCTTCTTTTGACCATTGTGTTGTCTGTCCTTCTTCTTTTGACCATTGTATTGTCTGTCCTTCTTCTTTTGACCATTGTGTTGTCTGTCCTTCTTCTTTTGACCATTGTGTTGTCTGTCCTTCTTCTTTTGACCATTGTGTTGTCTGTCCTTTTTCCTTTTGACCATTGTGTTGTCTGTCCTTCTTCTTTTGACCATTGTGTTGTCTGTCCTTCTTCTTTTGACCATTGTGTTGTCTGTCCTTCTTCTTTTGACCATTGTGTTGTCTGTCCTTCTTCTTTTGACCATTGTGTTGTCTGTCCTTTTTCCTTTTGACCATTGTGTTGTCTGTCCTTCTTCTTTTGACCATTGTGTTGTCTGTCCTTCTTCTTTTGACCATTGTGTTGTCTGTCCTTCTTCTTTTGACCATTGTGTTGTCTGTCCTTCTTCTTTTGACCATTGTGTTGTCTGTCCTTCTTCTTTTGACCATTGTGTTGTCTGTCCTTCTTCTTTTGACCATTGTGTTGTCTGTCCTTCTTCTTTTGACCATTGTGTTGTCTGTCCTTCTTCTTTTGACCATTGTGTTGTCTGTCCTTTTTCCTTTTGACCATTGTGTTGTCTGTCCTTTTTCCTTTTGACCATTGTGTTGTCTGTCCTTCTTCTTTTGACCATTGTGTTGTCTGTCCTTCTTCTTTTGACCATTGTGTTGTCTGTCCTTCTTCTTTTGACCATTGTGTTGTCTGTCCTTCTTCTTTTGACCATTGTGTTGTCTGTCCTTTTTCCTTTTGACCATTGTGTTGTCTGTCCTTCTTCTTTTGACCATTGTGTTGTCTGTCCTTCTTCTTTTGACCATTGTGTTGTCTGTCCTTCTTCTTTTGACCATTGTATTGTCTGTCCTTCTTCTTTTGACCATTGTGTTGTCTGTCCTTCTTTTTTTGACCATTGTGTTGTCTGTCCTTCTTCTTTTGACCATTGTGTTGTCTGTCCTTCTTCTTTTGACCATTGTGTTGTCTGTCCTTCTTCTTTTGACCATTGTGTTGTCTGTCCTTCTTTTGACCATTGTGTTGTCTGTCCTTCTTCTTTTGAACATTGTGTTGTCTGTCCTTCTTCTTTTGACCATTGTGTTGTCTGTCCTTCTTCTTTTGACCATTGTGTTGTCTGTTCTTCTTCTTTTGACCATTGTATTGTCTGTCCTTTTTCCTTTTGACCATTGTATTGTCTGTCCTTCTTCTTTTGACCATTGTGTTGTCTGTCCTTCTTCTTTTGACCATTGTGTTGTCTGTCCTTCTTCTTTTGACCATTGTGTTGTCTGTCCTTCTTCTTTTGACCATTGTGTTGTCTGTCCTTCTTCTTTTGACCATTGTGTTGTCTGCCCTTCTTCTTTTGACCATTGTGTTGTCTGTGCTTTTTCCTTTTGACCATTGTGTTGTCTGTCCTTCTTCTTTTGACCATTGTGTTGTCTGTCCTTCTTCTTTTGACCATTGTGTTGTCTGTCCTTCTTCTTTTGACCATTGTGTTGTCTGTCCTTCTTCTTTTGACCATTGTGTTGTCTGTCCTTTTTCCTTTTGACCATTGTATTGTCTGTCCTTCTTCTTTTGACCATTGTGTTGTCTGTCCTTCTTCTTTTGACCATTGTGTTGTCTGTCCTTCTTCTTTTGACCATTGTGTTGTCTGTCCTTCTTCTTTTGACCATTGTGTTGTCTGTCCTTCTTCTTTTGACCATTGTGTTGTCTGTCCTTCTTCTTTTGACCATTGTGTTGTCTGTCCTTCTTCTTTTGACCATTGTGTTGTCTGTCCTTTTTCCTTTTGACCATTGTGTTGTCTGTCCTTCTTCTTTTGACCATTGTGTTGTCTGTCCTTCTTCTTTTGACCATTGTGTTGTCTGTCCTTCTTCTTTTGACCATTGTGTTGTCTGTCCTTCTTCTTTTGACCATTGTGTTGTCTGTCCTTTTTCCTTTTGACCATTGTATTGTCTGTCCTTCTTCTTTTGACCATTGTGTTGTCTGTCCTTCTTCTTTTGACCATTGTGTTGTCTGTCCTTCTTCTTTTGACCATTGTGTTGTCTGTCCTTCTTCTTTTGACCATTGTGTTGTCTGTCCTTCTTCTTTTGACCATTGTGTTGTCTGTCCTTCTTCTTTTGACCATTGTGTTGTCTGTTCTTCTTCTTTTGACCATTGTGTTGTCTGTCCTTCTTCTTTTGACCATTGTGTTGTCTGTTCTTCTTCTTTTGACCATTGTATTGTCTGTCCTTCTTCTTTTGACCATTGTGTTGTCTGTTCTTCTTCTTTTGACCATTGTGTTGTCTGTCCTTCTTCTTTTGACCATTGTGTTTTCTGTCCTTCTTCTTTTGACCATTGTGTTGTCTGTCCTTCTTCTTTTGACCATTGTGTTGTCTGTCCTTCTTCTTTTGACCATTGTGTTGTCTGTCCTTCTTCTTTTGACCATTGTGTTGTCTGTCCTTCTTCTTTTGACCATTGTGTTGTCTGTCCTTCTTCTTTTGACCATTGTATTGTCTGTCCTTCTTCTTTTGACCATTGTGTTGTCTGTCCTTCTTCTTTTGACCATTGTGTTGTCTGTCCTTCTTCTTTTGACCATTGTATTGTCTGTCCTTCTTCTTTTGACCATTGTGTTGTCTGTCCTTCTTCTTTTGACCATTGTGTTGTCTGTCCTTCTTTTTTTGACCATTGTGTTGTCTGTCCTTCTTCTTTTGACCATTGTGTTTTCTGTCCTTCTTCTTTTGACCATTGTGTTGTCTGTCCTTCTTCTTTTGACCATTGTATTGTCTGTCCTTCTTCTTTTGACCATTGTATTGTCTGTCCTTCTTCTTTTGACCATTGTGTTGTCTGTCCTTCTTCTTTTGACCATTGTGTTGTCTGTCCTTCTTCTTTTGACCATTGTGTTGTCTGTCCTTCTTCTTTTGACCATTGTGTTGTCTGTCCTTCTTCTTTTGACCATTGTGTTGTCTGTCCTTCTTCTTTTGACCATTGTGTTGTCTGTCCTTCTTCTTTTGACCATTGTGTTGTCTGTCCTTTTTCCTTTTGACCATTGTGTTGTCTGTCCTTCTTCTTTTGACCATTGTGTTGTCTGTCCTTCTTCTTTTGACCATTGTGTTGTCTGTCCTTCTTCTTTTGACCATTGTGTTGTCTGTCCTTCTTCTTTTGACCATTGTGTTGTCTGTCCTTTTTACTTTTGACCATTGTGTTGTCTTTCCTTCTTCTTTTGACCATTGTGTTGTCTGTCCTTCTTCTTTTGACCATTGTGTTGTCTGTCCTTCTTCTTTTGACCATTGTGTTTTCTGTCCTTCTTCTTTTGACCATTGTGTTGTCTGTCCTTCTTCTTTTGACCATTGTGTTGTCTGTTCTTCTTCTTTTGACCATTGTGTTGTCTGTCCTTCTTCTTTTGACCATTGTGTTGTCTGTTCTTCTTCTTTTGACCATTGTGTTGTCTGTCCTTCTTCTTTTGACCATTGTGTTGTCTGTCCTTCTTCTTTTGACCATTGTGTTGTCTGTCCTTCTTCTTTTGACCATTGTGTTGTCTGTTCTTCTTCTTTTGACCATTGTGTTGTCTGTCCTTCTTCTTTTGACCATTGTGTTGTCTGTTCTTCTTCTTTTGACCATTGTGTTGTCTGTCCTTCTTTTTTTGACCATTGTGTTGTCTGTCCTTCTTCTTTTGACCATTGTGTTGTCTGTCCTTCTTCCTTTGACCATTGTGTTGTCTGTCCTTCTTCTTTTGACCATTGTGTTGTCTGTCCTTCTTTTGACCATTGTGTTGTCTGTCCTTCTTCTTTTGAACATTGTGTTGTCTGTCCTTCTTCTTTTGACCATTGTGTTGTCTGTCCTTCTTCTTTTGACCATTGTGTTGTCTGTCCTTCTTCTTTTGACCATTGTATTGTCTGTCCTTCTTCTTTTGACCATTGTGTTGTCTGTCCTTCTTCTTTTGACCATTGTGTTGTCTGTCCTTCTTCTTTTGACCATTGTATTGTCTGTCCTTCTTCTTTTGACCATTGTGTTGTCTGTCCTTCTTCTTTTGACCATTGTGTTGTCTGTCCTTCTTCTTTTGACCATTGTATTGTCTGTCCTTCTTCTTTTGACCATTGTGTTGTCTGTTCTTCTTTTGACCATTGTGTTGTCTGTCCTTCTTTTTTTGACCATTGTGTTGTCTGTCCTTCTTCTTTTGACCATTGTGGTTTCTGTCCTTCTTTTGACCATTGTGTTGTCTGTCCTTCTTTTTTTGACCATTGTATTGTCTGTTCTTCTTCTTTTGACCATTGTATTGTCTGTTCTTCTTCTTTTGACCATTGTGTTGTCTGTCCTTCTTCTTTTGACCATTGTGTTGTCTGTCCTTCTTCTTTTGACCATTGTGTTGTCTGTCCTTCTTCTTTTGACCATTGTGTTGTCTGTCCTTCTTCTTTTGACCATTGTGTTGTCTGTCCTTCTTCTTTTGACCATTGTATTGTCTCTCCTTTTTCCTTTTGACCATTGTATTGTCTGTCCTTCTTCTTTTGACCATTGTGTTGTCTGTCCTTCTTCTTTTGACCATTGTGTTGTCTGTCCTTCTTCTTTTGACCATTGTGTTGTCTGCCCTTCTTCTTTTGACCATTGTGTTGTCTGTGCTTTTTCCTTTTGACCATTGTGTTGTCTGTCCTTCTTCTTTTGACCATTGTGTTGTCTGTCCTTCTTCTTTTGACCATTGTGTTGTCTGTCCTTCTTCTTTTGACCATTGTGTTGTCTGTCCTTCTTCTTTTGACCATTGTGTTGTCTGTCCTTTTTCCTTTTGACCATTGTATTGTCTGTCCTTCTTCTTTTGACCATTGTGTTGTCTGTCCTTCTTCTTTTGACCATTGTGTTGTCTGTCCTTCTTCTTTTGACCATTGTGTTGTCTGTCCTTCTTCTTTTGACCATTGTGTTGTCTGTCCTTCTTCTTTTGACCATTGTGTTGTCTGTCCTTCTTCTTTTGACCATTGTGTTGTCTGTCCTTCTTCTTTTGACCATTGTGTTGTCTGTCCTTTTTCCTTTTGACCATTGTGTTGTCTGTCCTTCTTCTTTTGACCATTGTGTTGTCTGTCCTTCTTCTTTTGACCATTGTGTTGTCTGTCCTTCTTCTTTTGACCATTGTGTTGTCTGTCCTTCTTCTTTTGACCATTGTGTTGTCTGTCCTTTTTCCTTTTGACCATTGTATTGTCTGTCCTTCTTCTTTTGACCATTGTGTTGTCTGTCCTTCTTCTTTTGACCATTGTGTTGTCTGTCCTTCTTCTTTAGACCATTGTGTTGTCTGTCCTTCTTCTTTTGACCATTGTGTTGTCTGTCCTTCTTCTTTTGACCATTGTGTTGTCTGTCCTTCTTCTTTTGACCATTGTGTTGTCTGTCCTTCTTCTTTTGACCATTGTGTTGTCTGTCCTTCTTCTTTTGACCATTGTGTTGTCTGTCCTTTTTCCTTTTGACCATTGTGTTGTCTGTCCTTCTTCTTTTGACCATTGTGTTGTCTGTCCTTCTTCTTTTGACCATTGTGTTGTCTGTCCTTCTTCTTTTGACCATTGTGTTGTCTGTCCTTCTTCTTTTGACCATTGTGTTGTCTGTCCTTTTTCCTTTTGACCATTGTGTTGTCTGTCCTTCTTCTTTTGACCATTGTGTTGTCTGTCCTTCTTCTTTTGACCATTGTGTTGTCTGTCCTTCTTCTTTTGACCATTGTGTTTTCTGTCCTTCTTCTTTTGACCATTGTGTTGTCTGTCCTTCTTCTTTTGACTATTGTGTTGTCTGTTCTTCTTCTTTTGACCATTGTGTTGTCTGTCCTTCTTCTTTTGACCATTGTGTTGTCTGTTCTTCTTCTTTTGACCATTGTGTTGTCTGTCCTTCTTCTTTTGACCATTGTATTGTCTGTCCTTTTTCCTTTTGACCATTGTATTGTCTGTCCTTCTTCTTTTGACCATTGTGTTGTCTGTACTTCTTCTTTTGACCATTATGTTGTCTGTCCTTCTTCTTTTGACCATTGTGTTGTCTGTTCTTCTTCTTTTGACCATTGTGTTGTCTGTCCTTCTTCTTTTGACCATTGTATTGTCTGTCCTTTTTCCTTTTGACCATTGTATTGTCTGTCCTTCTTCTTTTGACCATTGTGTTGTCTGTCCTTCTTCTTTTGACCATTGTGTTGTCTGTCCTTCTTCTTTTGACCATTGTGTTGTCTGTCCTTCTTCTTTTGACCATTGTGTTGTCTCTCCTTCTTCTTTTGACCATTGTGTTGTCTGTCCTTCTTCTTTTGACCATTGTGTTGTCTGTCCTTCTTCTTTTGACCATTGTGTTGTCTGCCCTTCTTCTTTTGACCATTGTGTTGTCTGTGCTTTTTCCTTTTGACCATTGTGTTGTCTGTCCTTCTTCTTTTGACCATTGTGTTGTCTGTCCTTCTTCTTTTGACCATTGTGTTGTCTGTCCTTTTTCCTTTTGACCATTGTATTGTCTGTCCTTCTTCTTTTGACCATTGTGTTGTCTGTCCTTCTTCTTTTGACCATTGTGTTGTCTGTCCTTCTTCTTTTGACCATTGTGTTGTCTGTCCTTCTTCTTTTGACCATTGTATTGTCTGTCCTTCTTCTTTTGACCATTGTGTTGTCTGTCCTTCTTCTTTTGACCATTGTGTTGTCTGTCCTTCTTCTTTTGACCATTGTGTTGTCTGTCCTTTTTCCTTTTGACCATTGTGTTGTCTGTCCTTCTTCTTTTGACCATTGTGTTGTCTGTCCTTCTTCTTTTGACCATTGTGTTGTCTGTCCTTCTTCTTTTGACCATTGTGTTGTCTGTCCTTCTTCTTTTGACCATTGTGTTGTCTGTCCTTTTTCCTTTTGACCATTGTATTGTCTGTCCTTCTTCTTTTGACCATTGTGTTGTCTGTCCTTCTTCTTTTGACCATTGTGTTGTCTGTCCTTCTTCTTTTGACCATTGTGTTGTCTGTCCTTCTTCTTTTGACCATTGTGTTGTCTGTCCTTCTTCTTTTGACCATTGTGTTGTCTGTCCTTCTTCATTTGACCATTGTGTTGTCTGTCCTTCTTCTTTTGACCATTGTGTTGTCTGTCCTTCTTCTTTTGACCATTGTGTTGTCTGTCCTTTTTCCTTTTGACCATTGTGTTGTCTGTCCTTCTTCTTTTGACCATTGTGTTGTCTGTCCTTCTTCTTTTGACCATTGTGTTGTCTGTCCTTCTTCTTTTGACCATTGTGTTGTCTGTCCTTCTTCTTTTGACCATTGTGTTGTCTGCCCTTCTTCTTTTGACCATTGTGTTGTCTGTGCTTTTTCCTTTTGACCATTGTGTTGTCTGTCCTTCTTCTTTTGACCATTGTGTTGTCTGTCCTTCTTCTTTTGACCATTGTGTTGTCTGTCCTTCTTCTTTTGACCATTGTGTTGTCTGTCCTTCTTCTTTTGACCATTGTGTTGTCTGTCCTTTTTCCTTTTGACCATTGTATTGTCTGTCCTTCTTCTTTTGACCATTGTGTTGTCTGTCCTTCTTCTTTTGACCATTGTGTTGTCTGTCCTTCTTCTTTTGACCATTGTGTTGTCTGTCCTTCTTCTTTTGACCATTGTGTTGTCTGTCCTTCTTCTTTTGACCATTGTGTTGTCTGTCCTTCTTCTTTTGACCATTGTGTTGTCTGTCCTTCTTCTTTTTACCATTGTGTTGTCTGTCCTTTTTCCTTTTGACCATTGTGTTGTCTGTCCTTCTTCTTTTGACCATTGTGTTGTCTGTCCTTCTTCTTTTGACCATTGTGTTGTCTGTCCTTCTTCTTTTGACCATTGTGTTGTCTGTCCTTCTTCTTTTGACCATTGTGTTGACTGTCCTTTTTCCTTTTGACCATTGTATTGTCTGTCCTTCTTCTTTTGACCATTGTGTTGTCTGTCCTTCTTCTTTTGACCATTGTGTTGTCTGTCCTTCTTCTTTTGACCATTGTGTTGTCTGTCCTTCTTCTTTTGACCATTGTGTTGTCTGTCCTTCTTCTTTTGACCATTGTGTTGTCTGTCCTTCTTCTTTTGACCATTGTGTTGTCTGTCCTTCTTCTTTTGACCATTGTGTTGTCTGTCCTTCTTCTTTTGACCATTGTGTTGTCTGTCCTTTTTCCTTTTGACCATTGTGTTGTCTGTCCTTCTTCTTTTGACCATTGTGTTGTCTGTCCTTCTTCTTTTGACCATTGTGTTGTCTGTCCTTCTTCTTTTGACCATTGTGTTGTCTGTCCTTCTTCTTTTGACCATTGTGTTGTCTGTCCTTTTTCCTTTTGACCATTGTGTTGTCTGTCCTTCTTCTTTTGACCATTGTGTTGTCTGTCCTTCTTCTTTTGACCATTGTGTTGTCTGTCCTTCTTCTTTTGACCATTGTGTTTTCTGTCCTTCTTCTTTTGACCATTGTGTTGTCTGTCCTTCTTCTTTTGACTATTGTGTTGTCTGTTCTTCTTCTTTTGACCATTGTGTTGTCTGTCCTTCTTCTTTTGACCATTGTGTTGTCTGTTCTTCTTCTTTTGACCATTGTGTTGTCTGTCCTTCTTCTTTTGACCATTGTATTGTCTGTCCTTTTTCCTTTTGACCATTGTATTGTCTGTCCTTCTTCTTTTGACCATTGTGTTGTCTGTCCTTCTTCTTTTGACCATTGTGTTGTCTGTCCTTCTTCTTTTGACCATTGTGTTGTCTGTTCTTCTTCTTTTGACCATTGTGTTGTCTGTCCTTCTTCTTTTGACCATTGTGTTGTCTGTCCTTCTTCTTTTGACCATTGTATTGTCTGTCCTTCTTCTTTTGACCATTGTGTTGTCTGTTCTTCTTTTGACCATTGTGTTGTCTGTCCTTCTTTTTTGACCATTGTGTTGTCTGTCCTTCTTCTTTTGACCATTGTGGTTTCTGTCCTTCTTCTTTTGACCATTGTGTTGTCTGTCCTTCTTTTTTTGACCATTGTATTGTCTGTTCTTCTTCTTTTGACCATTGTATTGTCTGTCCTTCTTCTTTTGACCATTGTGTTGTCTGTCCTTCTTCTTTTGACCATTGTGTTGTCTGTCCTTCTTCTTTTGACCATTGTGTTGTCTGTCCTTCTTCTTTTGACCATTGTGTTGTCTGTCCTTCTTCTTTTGACCATTGTGTTGTCTGTCCTTCTTCTTTTGACCATTGTATTGTCTCTCCTTTTTCCTTTTGACCATTGTATTGTCTGTCCTTCTTCTTTTGACCATTGTGTTGTCTGTCCTTCTTCTTTTGACCATTGTGTTGTCTGTCCTTCTTCTTTTGACCATTGTGTTGTCTGCCCTTCTTCTTTTGACCATTGTGTTGTCTGTGCTTTTTCCTTTTGACCATTGTGTTGTCTGTCCTTCTTCTTTTGACCATTGTGTTGTCTGTCCTTCTTCTTTTGACCATTGTGTTGTCTGTCCTTCTTCTTTTGACCATTGTGTTGTCTGTCCTTCTTCTTTTGACCATTGTGTTGTCTGTCCTTCTTCCTTTTGACCATTGTATTGTCTGTCCTTCTTCTTTTGACCATTGTGTTGTCTGTCCTTCTTCTTTTGACCATTGTGTTGTCTGTCCTTCTTCTTTTGACCATTGTGTTGTCTGTCCTTCTTCTTTTGACCATTGTGTTGTCTGTCCTTCTTCTTTTGACCATTGTGTTGTCTGTCCTTCTTCTTTTGACCATTGTGTTGTCTGTCCTTCTTCTTTTTACCATTGTGTTGTCTGTCCTTTTTCCTTTTGACCATTGTGTTGTCTGTCCTTCTTCTTTTGACCATTGTGTTGTCTGTCCTTCTTCTTTTGACCATTGTGTTGTCTGTCCTTCTTCTTTTGACCATTGTGTTGTCTGTCCTTCTTCTTTTGACCATTGTGTTGTCTGTCCTTCTTCTTTTGACCATTGTGTTGTCTGTCCTTCTTCTTTTGACCATTGTGTTGTCTGTCCTTCTTCTTTTGACCATTGTGTTGTCTGTCCTTCTTCTTTTGACCATTGTGTTGTCTGTCCTTCTTCTTTTGACCATTGTGTTGTCTGTCCTTCTTCTTTTGACCATTGTGTTGTCTGTCCTTCTTCTTTTGACCATTGTGTTGTCTGTCCTTCTTCTTTTGACCATTGTGTTGTCTGTCCTTCTTCTTTTGACCATTGTGTTGTCTGTCCTTCTTCTTTTGACCATTGTGTTGTCTGTCCTTCTTCTTTTGACCATTGTGTTGTCTGTCCTTCTTCTTTTGACCATTGTGTTGTCTGTCCTTCTTCTTTTGACCATTGTGTTGTCTGTCCTTCTTCTTTTGACCATTGTGTTGTCTGTCCTTCTTCTTTTGACCATTGTGTTGTCTGTCCTTCTTCTTTTGACCATTGTGTTGTCTGTCCTTCTTCTTTTGACCATTGTGTTGTCTGTCCTTCTTCTTTTGACCATTGTGTTGTCTGTCCTTCTTCTTTTGACCATTGTGTTGTCTGTCCTTCTTCTTTTGACCATTGTGTTGTCTGTCCTTCTTCTTTTGACCTTTATTGTCTGTCCTTCTTCTTTTGACCATTGTGTTGTCTGTCCTTCTTCTTTTGACCATTGTGTTGTCTGTCCTTCTTCCTTTTGACCATTGTATTGTCTGTCCTTCTTCTTTTGACCATTGTGTTGTCTGTCCTTCTTCTTTTGACCATTGTGTTGTCTGTCCTTCTTCTTTTGACCATTGTGTTGTCTGTCCTTCTTCTTTTGACCATTGTGTTGTCTGTCCTTCTTCTTTTGACCATTGTGTTGTCTGTCCTTCTTCTTTTGACCATTGTGTTGTCTGTCCTTCTTCTTTTGACCATTGTGTTGTCTGTCCTTCTTCTTTTGACCATTGTGTTGTCTGTCCTTCTTCTTTTGACCATTGTGTTGTCTGTCCTTCTTCTTTTGACCATTGTGTTGTCTGTCCTTCTTCTTTTGACCATTGTGTTGTCTGTCCTTCTTCTTTTGACCATTGTGTTGTCTGTCCTTCTTCTTTTGACCATTGTGTTGTCTGTCCTTCTTCTTTTGACCATTGTGTTGTCTGTCCTTCTTCTTTTGACCATTGTGTTGTCTGTCCTTCTTCTTTTGACCATTGTGTTGTCTGTCCTTCTTCTTTTGACCATTGTGTTGTCTGTCCTTCTTCTTTTGACCATTGTGTTGTCTGTCCTTCTTCTTTTGACCATTGTGTTGTCTGTCCTTCTTCTTTTGACCATTGTGTTGTCTGTCCTTCTTCTTTTGACCATTGTGTTGTCTGTCCTTCTTCTTTTGACCATTGTGTTGTCTGTCCTTCTTCTTTTGACCATTGTGTTGTCTGTCCTTCTTCTTTTGACCATTGTGTTGTCTGTCCTTCTTCTTTTGACCATTGTGTTGTCTGTCCTTCTTCTTTTGACCATTGTGTTGTCTGTCCTTCTTCTTTTGACCATTGTGTTGTCTGTCCTTCTTCTTTTGACCATTGTGTTGTCTGTCCTTCTTCTTTTG